>VOMN01055683.1:0-57688 GCA_014899125.1 Orchestia grillus
CATTTACTTTTTCTTTTAGTACTTTACGTCAGTCAGTGTACTGGGTTTTTAAAGCCTGCTAATATGTCACGTAGATTCCTGGCTGCAAGGCTACGTTCCATTAATACTCAAAATGTTATTCACATTCCGAAGCATTACCTAACTAGATCGGCTACACAGAAATAGTGAAGTCTGTACAAATACAAAATAAAATAATTCAGAACGCTCCTCTTTCCAAACTGAAAGCAAATTGTGGAGAAATTGAGTTCCTATACTTATGCACCTGAAAACTATCTATATCTTTTTTATTTTCATTTCAACATACATTTTGGGAAAGTATATATTTACTTCTACTGAGACAACCATTCATTCCCCTAAAAACCACGTACACCCCCGAGTTACTCCCCCACCGACACTAGAGTACGGGCACGTCACGGCCTGGCTACGCGCACAGCAGCGCCAGGGTTGTCTGGCCGTCATTTGAAGACTTAACTCGCACTGAATGTTTACCTTTACGAACACGATGATACGAAATCGTTTCATGAATTGTTCGAGTTCTGGGTGTCTCACGTAAGCATTGTTTTTATTTAAAGAGTTTGATATGTTCTGATCACCATCTGTATTTTCTTATGAATAACGAGTACAAATTTAAAGGGGCTCAAAGCTTCCAGTAACCTAGAGTAAACATAATATTCAGGCTGGATGGGGGAATTTTCGAAACCTTTATGACAACATTTCCATCGTAGTTGCTGAAATTTTAAAATATCCCCATAAATTCCACAAAATAAATTATCTAAATTATTTCTCCCGCGAACTCACTCACTGCATTATGTCGCAATCAAAAAATAAATCCAAGTTGAAATTTGAAACTATTCTACGTTCATTACTTAGAAACTTGGGCCCGTCCCTCGGTGTTCATGCGTCGTTATTACAGCAGGGGGCATCAGCGTGTACGAAGTCCCTCCCCACGACCCCTACGCGCACCCCATGCCTGCCTACCCCGCCACCTACTACCCCGTTTCGTACGGTTCCCCACCGTACGATGCGCACGGCCCCTCTTATTACCCTGCTCCTCATCACCCTCCTGTTCATCACCCCCCTCCCCCCCCGTACGGAGTGAGCTACGTATCTGTGTGCACGAGGAACTGCGGTGGCAATGAAGGGAAGAAGAGCAACAAAGGCCAGATCAAGAGTCTCAAAAAGGAGGAGTTCGAGCTCTACAAGGAGCTGAAGAAAATGACGAAAGGTAAAGTTGGTCCCTCCAAAGGTAATGGATTTGTTTGTTTTTGCTGAGATCTTTTTTATCTCATTTTATGTCCATTATGTTGAAATTGAGTTTCTTTTACATCGTGGACCACTAACTGATAAAGCTGACAGTGAAAACTTTAAATACTTTCTTTTACTCTTAGGCTAAAATTTTCAGTGTATGTACTGTCTCCGGTTAACAGATTCGTACATAATTTTAAGAAATGATCTTCTACAAATTTCATGACATTTCCAATTAAACTTTTCGAATTTCAGAATATTGGGATATTCATTTTCTATGACAAAGGAACATACGTGAAATCGCTAATTTTTTAGACAACATGGGATTTAGAAATGAATTAAATTCATTTTTCTTAAATCTTAATTTGAAAAGTTGGTGAACCTGATTCAGGCGCTACCACTAGCACGCATAATAAAGTCGTGCGATTTTATCACACGCAAAAGCGATTTGACTGCAGCTTCTTGTGACACGCGAAGAACAATTTTCATTCTACGCATATCACAGATAGCTGTTATCAAATACTTTTGTTTTCATGAATGAAAAAATCGCGTAACTTAATAACGCGTACGAACAATACCACCGGTAAATCTATATCACAGTGTAAAAATGTGATACTGTCTTAGCCGTTTACACGACGGTTGTTCCCAGTCGAACTCCTTTACCTGAGCCTCTACAATTATCAATTACTATACCCGCCCAATAGGAAATATCGTCGCCGGTTTGTTGATGACCGATGGGGCAGCGAAAAAGTGAAACCGGGTTTTGCCCTCTTCGGTAACAGTTGAAATCTTACGTATTCCTTCTCCAAAGACAAATAGAAGTCAAGTAAAATTTTAACCTATGAAAGGGCCAAAACGTTCAGTTGTACCATAGGTTAGAGTGTGAGTTTATAGAACAGGGAGAAGAATATTGCTACTTTTTAGGATTAAATAGAGCAAGAGATCATATTCACAACTTTTCATTTACGAGTTTTTAAAAAGGCTATTTTAGTCTCGACGCGTGCAGCATACTCTGGTAATTCACGACACGTGTTCCGTGTACCTTTTGTAGTTGTTCTGAATCATATGTTGCATATATGAGTTCAGAATTTCAAATGTTGCATACATGCCGTCAAAAGTATTATATGTTGCATATATGCGGTCAAAAGTATTATATGTTGCATATATGCGGTCAGAAGTATCATATGTGGCATATATGCGGTCAGAAGTATCATATACTGCATGTATGTGGTCAGAATTTTCATATGCTGCATGTATGTGGTCATGAGTTTCATATGTTGCATATATGTGGTCATGAGTTTCATATGTTGCATATATGTGGTCAGAAGTTTCATATGGTGAATGCATGTGGTCATAAGTTTTATATGTTCCATGTACGTAGTCAGAAGTATCATATGGTGCATACATGTGATCAAAAGTTTCATACGGTGCATGTACGTAGTCAGATGTTTTACATGCCGCATGTATGTGGTCAGAAGTTTAATGCGGTGCATGTATGTGGTTAGAAGTTTCATGTGGTGCATGTATGTGGTCAAAAGTTTCATATGTCGCATGTATGTGGTCAGAAGTTTCATGTGGTGCATGTATGTGGTCAGAAGTTTCATGTGGTGCATGTATGTGGTCGGAAGTCTTGTTCCCGTGTCAGGAATATAGCTCAAATTTTCAGAAAATCATTAGTAGTTAAAGTGATCAAAAAATTCCTTTGTATTTGAAAAAGTGGCCTTAGATATGATCACGTCACAAAATTGAAAACTGCATTTTTTGGATCTAAATCATAACTCTGAATGTACCCATAATTTTAAATAATCTTAGTAAAAGGGTAATTGTTTTATTTATAGGTCATCACCCCCTGTGATATTTAGTGATGTAAGAGTGTAGGCTGTTGTGAAGGTGAAAGCAATCTGAATGAAGCTAAAACTCATTAAATCCGAATCAACTAATAAATTAGTTGGCAACATAGATATAATGATTAATTTGTTATTTTCAAGAATCTAAATTAAACCCACTCGATTTTAAATCTAATTCTCCATTCAGTGGATGACATGTAACAAAAAGAAAGCAGACGAGGAGCAGAATCACCTCAGTACGCCCAAAATAAAAGTGATCTGTTGGGAAGCCTAGCTTAGTGCTGTGCACTCACTTCCAGAGCTATGGAAGGGCTACAAGAAGGGCGGGGAAGAGGAGGTGGTGACGGTGCACAGGCCCATTTACCACCCGCCACCCCCGCCGAGGCTGGTCGAGGTGCGGGTGCCCAAATGTAAAGACACCATCGAAGTGCCTACCTACGTCACCGAGACCCTCATCGTAAGTGCAAACAACTTCTGAGACCTGGTCTAACATGCTCATATGTATAACGTTGGTAACGTAGAAGATTCTGCTTGTATAAAGTGTCATTTGAATAGCTTATGTCGTACTCAAGGTTCGAATTCAAAAGAAATAAACTACTGTGTTCTGCTGTGGCCAAAAGGATTAAGTCGTTTTGATGTTGGTCCACTCGACCTGCGTACTCTTATATTTTTTCTCTTCAAATGAAGGTTAAGCTTAGCTATCTGTTGCGAAGCCTGTTTCGCGTACAGATTCATTGCTCATTCGATAGCCTATCAATATACAATTTTTTTACACCAATCTAAGGCATTGAAGCATTTTCGAAGCGCAGGAGTAGAAAATGAATGTTCTCACTCGTAAAATATGACAAAGGGCACATCTTGAAATGTTTTCTTGTTTTCCAGAAAACCCACAGGGTCTACGTGACAAAAACTCGCACGAAGACCACAGAGCGGCACATCAAAGAGTACATTGTGAACACAGAGTACAAAACCAAAACAGCCACACAAGTCATTTCCCACTACGCTGCACCTGAAACACGGACTGTGCACAGTCCTCCTGAGACGGTGACTGTGTACAGCCCTCCCGAGACAATCGTCAAGACAAGCCATGTGACACATCACCATCCGACCACCCAATATGTCCCCCATTATGTGACGGTGACCGTCGCTCCAGAGCCTTCTTACGAGATGCAGCACGATTTCTCCGAGCACGCAACACCCTTCCACGCGACGGAGCACTTCCCGCCCTCATCCTACGGTGACCAAATCCATTACGCCAAGCGTAAGGCAGACAGCCAGCAGCAGCAGCAACCACGAGTCCAAGCTGGCAAGCGGGAGTCAGATGCCAGAAAAATACAGGAGAATAAACAAGCACCGTAGCAGTGAAGTACATTTTCGGTGATTTTGGTCAAGAGGCTAAGTGCTCAAGTTGTTCTGAAACATGGTAAGCAAAGTATACGCTCATCTTGGACACGTATCAAAACTTAGATCGAACTAGTTTTATTCAAATTTGAGTAAAACCTACTTATAAATCTAGAGCCCGGTTCCAAGGAATCATCACACTTTCCAAAGAATTCCCTGGGAAAATAAAGGCAAATCTTAACTGCGAAATGTTCGTCAGACTAAGACAACGATCAATGGCCTTCTGAGGATCAAGAAAAGTTCTCGTGTTGTGAAGCAAAAGAAACATATGACAATAAAACAAATAAGCTTCGCGTTAAAATGCAATATGGAATCAACATGAAGGAAGGTTTATCACATGGAAAGAAATGGACTCAATGGAACTGGAACTGTCAAATACGTGATACTCTCGGAAGACACACTTCTCGAGATGCTAAAAAGTCCGTCAACAATTAAAACTAATGACCTTTGAAACGCTTCATTCACGTAGTATATAGAGTACAAATTCATTATTTATGATTAAATTTTCATGGTAGTGCAAAAAACTATGCGAATCATACACATAGAAAAAAGTTCACACATTTTGAGCGTGTAGAAACTTCATTTTCCATTTGCTTCATTAAAAAGTTGAAATATCCCGGAACATTTTTGAGCATATCAGAAGGGTCGAACCTGTTGGAGAGGAATCTATCATTCACAAGAAGAGAGGCATGGAGCCGCTGAGTAGAATATGCGTGTGCAACAAGTGTTATTGCTTTCGCCCTTGTATGTAATGGGCCCTTCACACGATCAGTTAATGTCAGAAGACAGTTACAGAGGACAACCAAAGATAAGTATCAAATGCTAACTTTGCGTTCAATTCTGGAGTCAGGTCAGAAATCAAAACGGGGTTCCAGAGTGGAAAACAAAATTAGCATTCGATGCCCATATTTCTGTTTTCCGACCTATCTTCAGCCATTGACTGATCGTATAAAAGGCCCTTTAGCCACTGTAACAATGGTAGCTCATTGAAAAATCTTTACAAGGCATACAGATGCAATCGATTTCATGAACTGAAGCAAACAAAATGACAACTTTTTAGGACATAAGAATTATGTGTGTGATGCAGTGAAAAGCGTGTTTGTGTGCGATATAATTTGTTGCCATTCTTTGTTCTTTTAGTATATAAATATACACATACGCGTGTTATGTTATGCCAGTTATCTCGGGAATTTTCCATACTCATTTACCATTATAAACCTACTTTAGTACTCATAATTCTTTTTAAAATACAAATAAAACGAAACTCATCAGGTGAAGACTTGCGTTGCCCGTGTTTGTCCCCGTCTTGTTGCCTGTGTTTGTCCACGTCTTGTTGCACGTGTTTGTCCACGTCTTGTTGCCCGTGTTTCTCCACGTTTTGCTGCCCGTGTTTGTCCACGTCTTGCTTCCCGTGTTTGTCCATGTCTTGTTGCCTGTGTACTACCACGTGTTGTTTACTCGTATTTTTTTACGCCTTCTCACCCGTATACTGTCACGTCATGTTGCCTGTGTTCTTCCACGTCTTGTTGCCCGTGTTCTTCCACGTCTTGTTGTCTGTGTTCTTCCACGTGTTGCTGCCTGTGTTCTTCAACGTGTTGCTGCCTGGGTTCTCCCACGTGTTGCTGCCTGTGTTCTTCCACGTCTTGCTGGTGTACTGTGAAAAACTACTGAATAAAATATTTACTTCAGTTAATTACATGAATATTACTAATAAATGTGATACAAACGTTTCGAATGACTTTGAGTTTCCATCGAAGCCATAATTTAATTCCAAATTTCCCGATTTTGAATATTTTTATTAAAAAATTTTGATTGAGTGCCAAACATTGCATGCGTTAAATACGATATATGCAAGTGAGAGCAACGGAAAATGACCAACTGAGGAATGAGTGCAAGTTTCAGTGAAAATGTAGACGACAAAAGAAATATAATTTGAATACTTAACGTCCCGTACCGCTGCGTGGAAGGATGTGAAGGAACGTGGGTCATAAAAAAGGGATTCCACGCACAAAGAGTATGAAAGAATATTGATCTCAAGTAAAGAGGACTAAGATATGAACACAAACACGAATCTGCATTACAGTATGACAATGTTCATTTGTCCATGGTACAATTTAAATTCGAAATATGAGAGTAGCAGTGAGTTCAAAAATGGTAGCATTGAAGATGAAAACTGCTTAATAGAGCAAGCAGTAAGAAAGAATGGACGAGTATAGACAACTGAGTTAGATACAAGACAATGCGTTTGTAAGAAATCAAATCACTGGAAGCATTAATGTGGAGCCCAAAGTTGAAGGAGTGATTTAGTTATAATTTTACACGGCTCTGTTGGGAGTAATCTTAGACTCAGATTTACGACAAGCGTTGAAGGCACTTAATGGCTCCTGAAGAATCTTGAATGCGGGAGAGTCTGCCAACTACAATTTTGACGCAGGGGTAAACCAATGATAGCCACAACGTTCCGTTGCACGAGTCAATAGGAGCGGTGAGCTTCAAAAATGGTCAAAATATTTGACTCTAGTCCACCTGCAGTTCGTTTAGGATTTTATAGGACTCGTGCACGGTCAATATAAAGGAAAATCTCAAAATTCTGTTACGCAACAATTCATACATTACATTCTATTTACCTACGGGAAGTAAAAATTTCCATATTAAACGTAATTCACGTCCAAAGATGTAATCACGCAAGTACCGAATTCAGTCAAACAAATGCTGCACTCAGTCTGGAAGACGCTCGAGCACCGCGGCTCGTTTGCCCGCGTCACAAACTCGGACCATCAACGCAATCCGCGTTTTTGTCTCCTGGTCCACAAAGCCCCCGAGACCTGGCCTCCACGTCCCAATCAATTCAAATCCGTTGCAAGCTCGCTGCACTTGATCCTTTTTCATGGTTTTTGCAGGCAGTGTAGAGATGACCTGCTCCCCCGCACGCGACTTCGGGATTTTCCTTCACTCAAAAGTAAAGAACAAGAACTGAGCGCCGCCGGCAGTGGCATCATCACAATTTGTTAACTGTCAGGGTCCCTTTGAGTGCGGCCCCAACGCCATTTTGAAATGGATGACGCCAGTCAAAAATTCAAATTGCACGCTCGTGCTACACCGAGCCCCCAGCTTGACAAATTGCCGGCACACCAACTCTAATGAGGCCGTTTTCTCGTCGCTGGTCATAAGAACAACAGTCGAACCCAATTCAAATATTACTACAGGGGACCTAACTTGCAACGATTCAAGTGAACTTCCCAAATTCCATATTCTCAGTCCGACTTCGACATAAATAAACTGAGTTTCATCACTCCTTATTATCTGTGTCCGTACAACTGTTGGGCAAATACTTAGTAATTTAATGCATAATGTCCAGTAATATAATGCAGTTGATCAACTAGGGTGCCCTAACCATGCACAGATCCTTTTCAGTTCGAAATTCTCGGGTGATGGGAAAATATTTAATTTCCAATATATTCATTAATTACATTAACATCCATACATGTGTGTATTTGCAGTTAGGTACTTAAATCTTTAAGTTTCAGGCATCTTAAATAGCTTAGCAATAACCACTCATGGAATTTATCTCCGTGAAACACTATAAAACGTCCAACGTAATGTCTTGTAAAAAATATATATATCTTAAATATCAGCCGCAAAGTAGCAATTCTTAAATCGGTAAATTTTTCCTCAGATATTACTGTCACACCGGACTAGAAGAAGGGACCGATATCTTATTGGGTATTCACTAAAAATTAGTTTTATAATCTAGCTAAAGCGCAGACGTGCACAAAACAATGTACATCGTATCCAAATAACATCGGATTTTGGTAAACCTGCATCACAAAGAGGCGCTCCCTATTGAAAAGACTTACCCCTTCATCCGTTGGATATGTATTTGCTGCACCATAGTCTCCAAGTTATTTAGATGAAAGGAAATTCCAAGAGTTTTAACCATATTAAAATCTTACATTAGGCAGCCCCTCTCCGTTCAAGGGAGTACTGAGACTCGGGCAGAACTCGACCCTCTCTCTTTATCGCTAAATTGCTTCGCTCCATGCACTGTTTATCGGGAGCTCACGTAGGCCGCAATGGCACGGGTTTTAGGCCTACGTATGATCTGTATTGGATCCAACGTAGGCTCGATGGCTCAGGATGTTGCCCCAGAGAAGGCACTGAATCGAAAAATTTAATTTCCGGCATTCAAGTAACGGTGTTCAGAAAAGCGCATTCAAGAAGAGGGTTTAGTGAAATGCGAAAGAAGTTTGATTAATTCCTACGACCTAACAAAAGGGGAGACGTTCGTTGAGTACTGAGATTGTTTTTGCAACGTCTTGCACTGGACAAAACATCACTATCGATGCTAAAGCAACCGCTTGTATAAGTTCTTTAAATTCAGAATGAACTATTAGTTTCCACCCATCCGCTTCTACAAGATATCTTGAGATAGATACAATAATTCGGAAAAAATGAAATTGCAGTAATGATGCAACAAATGGAAAACTTTACTCGGCACGACGATTTCCTAAGTAAAATCTTTACCATAAAGAAGAATTCAGCCTCATTATTGCAACATGTTCGTAATTTCATTCTCATGCGCTGTGACCAAAGCAATCACCGAAAGTGTATGTAGCGAGCGAATTCTAATTTTAAGACATTTCTCGTTACTTTTATGAAGCCAAGCTAGAGCAGGTGATCTAATAAGCTTACCGGAACGTTTTGTAGGGGGTTGGGTAACGTGGCAATAAACTGCTTGCTTGAACTTCAAAGGATTTTTGTTGTTAATTTTGAGCGAAGAGAGACACGGCGCTGAGCTGCTCCTGGCATCCAGGAGCTGCCTCCGCTACGCCTGGGAGGAAGACTTATTGCTGACGTGCCGGCACTACACAGCCGAGGGATAAATGTGCCGGCACTACACAGCCGAGGGATAAATGTACCGGCACTACACAGCCGAGGAATAAATGTGCCGGCACTACACAGCCGAGGAATAAATGTGCCGGCAATACACAGCTGAGGGGATAAATGTTGATTTTCTACCGTCCAGAGAAATTTGCGACATTTTCCAATGTTGAAGAAATAAATGTTCCAACACTCCGCAGTCGAGCGAATAAATGTGCTGGCGCTTACAAAAACTCAAAGGGAGATATCAGAAAAGAGACATTTCATTTAATTGATAGCCTAAAACGTTTAGGACCAAAAATGTTGGTCCATAGCACAAATTGGAAAAATTCGAAGTAGTACAGAACTAACTAAGGGAGATCTTCAATGAAGAAAATAAGTTCATTTCGTTAACTAGGCAGCCACTTCTCGGCACTGCAGAAATGAAGCTTCAAATAATCCAGCTCTGTAGGCATAACCCAGGGCGGCCAGACTGCGACAGCAAGCTGCAAATCCCGGAAACCAGAAATAATGTGTGAAAAGATAAGGAAGTCTTCAAGTTGGTATGGATTAAGTTTCGAATGCTAAGTTTCTACGAGGTTTAAATTTTTTTTGTCGAAGTAAATGCTTGAAGGCTTGTGTTTTTAACAATATGGTAAACCCCCAGTGTTATAGTTCAAGTCAGTTGACTCGTCCAAGTTCTAGTTAGAGTTAGAATTACGGCTAGTTATAAGTTAATAGCTAGTTATAGCTAACAAGTTCTTGTATAGTTATAACTTGTGCTAGTTATGCAGGTTATAGTTAGGGCTGTTGTGCAATTACAGGGGAAATGGTTGAAGGTTAAGATTTTTGTTAGAAGCTAAAGATTCAGATTATTAATTGAAATTTCTTATGTATGAGATTAAGGAGAATGCGTGTTACCTAATTGCCCAGCTCTCGATAGTCAACTCCAAATATCTCATGAAACTGATACTTAACCACCCTCCGTAGAGCTTCAGGCGAGTGTCCAGGCAGGTGAGAAGAGCAGCGGCAGAAGGGGGACTGATCAATCATCCCGACAGGGGTAGCCGGGTCCCAGAAGCCCCAATCGAGCACCGGAAAGCAATGGCAGCTCCTGGGTAATAGGTCACCGTTGAATTCATGAAACTAAAGTTGCCATCCACACGTGTACAAAAGCTGGTACGAACTTCGTGGAGCGTTGAATGCTTAACGGTCAGCTGTCGAGGATGAAGTGGCTCTAGCTTGTTAAGACTCGCTGAGGTCAGTTTCGGGGAAAAAGGGAGTGTTAGTCAACACTGCAGAGCATGGGAAAAATTGAAGTTACCAGAGCTGTGGGCGCTGTCTAGGATTAAGTTTGATTGTAAAAGTTAAGAAAATAAATTCTCACAATAAAGAATTATTAATTAATTTTCATAACTCTACACAGACGAGAGAATAAATATGCCGATGCTACACAGTCGAAGGCATAAATGGTATGCATTCCATAGTCACTAAAATAAATGTGACACTTCCCACAGTCATGAGAATGATTGAACTTACATTACCCGTCAAGTTTGCGATATTAAACGGGATTTTTGCTCCACTATCTCACTAATGAACGGAACTTACACTGAAAAGTCACAGGAATACTGCAACTTACGCTCCGTAGTTGCAAGGGAGTGACTGCCTCGGCAGCCACAGTAATTAATGACTTTTTAGCAAGACGTATGAAAAAGTGAATTTTTTGAAACAGTCTAATAGAGCAATCCAATCCGAAGACTAAATATCCTCTATCATTGTAAGTTAAAGAACAGTTCATGCTAGTGTTTACTTTGGATTGTACTTCCCACAGGGCGTAATTTTAGTCAGTTGAGCTGTATGATTCTGGACGGCATCTGCACTAGCGGAGTACGAGTCATCATATGCTTGTCTGGAAATAGAAATAACAAAAACTTTAATTGGTTAGTTGCACTAAGGAATATCTGTTACGGTACGCACTTGCATCACCACAGTTCTATCGAATATAATTTTGTTGTAGTTGTGGCACTTATTTTATGAAAGTATTAAAATTTAGATCTAGTTTTCCTGAGCAGAGGGTTTTCATTGGCGCTTCGTTAACTCTGGCGTGCACAGACACATGGCAATCTTCTCACAACGGCAACCAAAATCTATTGCAGTAATGAATTTGTTTCGAAATTTATTTGAACTCATGATGCTATTGAATCTTTGAAAGTTAAAAATGTATTTTCAACAGTTTTCATTTGCCTGAAAATCTGAAGATAAATTTTCCTTTTTTCCAAATTGAAAATTGTAAACAAATTGCTTCGTACATCCAATGCGAAATTGTTGGTGCACGGGAACTAACATTCGAAGGACTTTCGGATTTTATCACCTCAATACTGGATTACAAAATAAAAACATGGATCCGAGCCACCTACGTGCCTTACTAGCACCCAACCCCAACTCTCAGGGGAACCCCAGCGCGGCCTCCGGTTCCGCTCAAGAATTTGCTAGCGAATCTCGAGCGTTTGCCGGTCGGGTGACGAGCTTGCGGATGAGTTGAAGGGCCGTAGTAAGGGATCTTATTATGCAGAGATCAAGTGTTAGAGACACGCCTTTATTAGCGACCCAAGGAGGGAGGCCTAGGCTCGTCCTAGGCCTACCAGAGATGATGCTCTGATTCCGGCCTTTTGATGTTGCTAACGACGCGCCTGCGATCTTGTTTAGAGAGCAACTCTAGAGCCATGGTTCAAGTCCTCCAAATTAGAACGGTGCACGAGAACAAGCAGCGTGGATTTCAATGTATGTGGAAATGATAATATCCTAGGGGAAGCGTTCAAGTAAACTTCCGCATAAATCTTTATTACTTTGATACTGGAGAAATATCATTAATATGGAGCTAAGTTAATATGGAAAGATAAAATTAATGCTGAGCAAATTGTTCACAATAAAATCTGTATTAAATTTCAGATCATTAACAACTTATTTATGGTTCTGCAGCATTAGCTGAACAGCCAAAGTTCATAAATGGCAAGGAACTTCAAAATTCAAAATGGATTCCCATGTTTTGAGCACATTTTATACTATGGTAAAGATTTTTTGGGCAATCTACGAAAGAAATGGCACCAAAGAGACATTAGGAATTAAAAGGCGACCATGGCGCGAGGCACAACTAAGGTTGTCCCTTGCAAGTAAGCTCTTCGAGTCCTGGGTATGTATTGTAAATTGTTTTCCAAGTTCGCCCAAATGTGGTAGGCCTAACGTGCTGAGTGAAAGCTAGGCTGAGACTGAGTTGTTCCCATAGGACTCAAAGGGCTTTAAGCACAGCTGCTTTTCATTTTATTAGTTCTGAGCAGTTGGGAAATTATTTCTCAGTACGTAGAAATAAAATTTGTTAAAATTTCGGTTCACTCAGTCAGGTTTCGCACCTAAAAAATTTAGTGGGCCAAACATTTCTACGTCTCTCTGACGTTAATAAATTTTCCAATGTTTCCTCACACAATATTTTTAGATAACTTTCATTCATTTGAACAGCGGTGGCTTAATAGCTTTCTTGTTATCATAATGAATTTCTCCTCATATATTTTCGATATCACTCGAAAACTTATTCCAGTCATGTCAAGCTCTCTAAAATAGGCATGCGCCCATCCCCTACTGCTGCCTGAACCTCTATATATACTCTACCTTTCTTCTGATACCCTGCTCGTGAGAACCTTGCTCTTACATTTCATATCAACAGAATTAACACACGTCATACCTAAACTTGTGTATAATACATTTCAGTACTCAGGTCGCTGAGATATTCGAGTACTTATTCCTTAATTGAAAGTATAACTCTAACACCCTCAACAATGACTTTTAATATTTTCATCACGCTCAGTATTGTTAACATTGACTTGTTGCGCTTCAAGTTCTCAACTATGTCAGATTTCTGCTTAAGAACCAATCCAGGATAGACCGGTATTCCTCCTTCATCTCAGAATGAATTATGTTCATTTACGGTAGCTCAGCGTCATAACGGAACAATAAAGGGATAAGTTTTCGAGCTCCACACTCCGCAAAACAATAACCATTGAGTAAGTGCATCTCCACACGAGGAAACAAAATACAGTGTGTTGTTCTTGCAGTCTACGTGACACGAGAATGGGCGGAATTTGAAAACACATTTCAGTGTTTCAGGCCGCAGACGCTGCTTACTGCCTAAGGTGGAATGTTCTTTGATGGTTGATCAAGGGGATCGTCTGACGCCAGTGCGGCTCTGCGAATGTTATCATTTCAACGAGTGTTGGATCAGGTGAGGGCGTGTCCGACGAAATTATCAGGTGTTGACTTAGCAATTTGTGCAGCAGATGCTCAGATTTGAATGAACAAAGATTTGAAATGAGTGAGCAGTAGGAAAATTTCCTCTCCTGTAGTAAATAGATCAAGATTGATTCACAAACGCTGGTCATCAGTCAATGACTCCCTGAATTGCACTTTGTAGTACACATAGTTAGTGGCACGCATTTTCATCTTCGACGCAAAAAGTAAACCAATGCTGAAACTATTGACTAAAATGATGCAGAGTAGCTTGTGTGAAGAGAATTCTGAAGGATTTTTACGCTGTTTAATTTTCATCTTTCAGATATTTTCCGTATTGTAGAGTGGGACAAACCAAAATACATTCTGTTAGTTTTACTGGCTTTACTGGTAAGCTTCATCACTCAAAGATGTTTTATATGAGTTTTTCTAAATGTGTTAGATGATACGTCTGAATACATGAAAATCATTCATTGTGAATATAAATACGCAAAACGTGTACTAAAGTTACTGTTTTTTTAAACACTTCTAAAAAGTCCTGTTATGATGCAACGAATTCGAACATAAATAAGCTGGTAAAAAGGAATCTAGTAAATATTTTTGACCACAAACGAAAAATTTTCACAGGAATAGGTAACTCTACTTTACGATAGCAGTAGCTCACCAATAGTTCGCAGTGGAAGAAGCCCCCCAAAAGCCAGCGCTAACAGTAGTTTACCGATAGTTCACTGTAACTTAACGATAATATACTGTGATAGTAGTTGAACGATAGATTAAAATGATCGTTTTCAAAGATTATAGGAACCAGTCCAGTAGGAAAAGGAACCTTATCATTCACTCAACACAAATTAGTAACTTAGCAATTATTCTGCTTTTTCTGTTCATACAAGTAACTCAAAAATACATTTAAATGCGGTGCAGCTGGAAATTTGAATAAGATACAGTTGACTTTGTGAAGACTAATTGAGAATATTTAGACTACATAACCTTTAATCCTCAAAGGTCGAATTTATCGTTTTAAGGTTTAAAATTTGTGCATCGAGTTTACATTTGCTCATTGAAGTTTCGGTGTGGCAGTGAAACTGACAGAATGTCTAACTCTATATCAAATCACTTCCGAGAAAAGTGCAGGATTTCGGTTATTGATATGTAACAAACTAGCACAAAAATTAGTAAAAAGTGTCACTGATGCTAAGTTACTGTCGTATGAGTGTTTGAACACTTGTGCCTTAAGCTCAGAATGTCTCTGCCAGAACTGCACACGAATTGATCATCTTGAATTTGAGCTCAAAGATTCATATTTCGTATTTTATGGCAGGACTTATAAGGAGATTGATGGGCTGGCAATGGGCTCTAATCTCTCCCCTTCCATAGCAAATAATTATTTATCTCTCTTAGCAACACTGTTTTAGATGATTTTCCACAAGCATTTAAGCCAGTATTTTATCGATGGTATTTACACCACACCTTTCTTTGGTTTCGCTCAGAGGATGAAGCTATTCGATTTTTTTCAGTTCATTGATGAATTTCACCCTAATTTCAAATTTACAATAGAATTGGAACAAAATGACCAAATAGCCTTTATAGATGTCCTCGTGAGAAAGTCAAATTCAAAATTGATCACTTCACTCTATAGGAAGCCTAAGTTCACAGGTCTTGGAACAAATTGCTCGAGCTTCATATACAAAGTAAAAACAAAATATAGTCGAAATTCATTACTTCATGGAGCATACCGGATTTCCAGTCCATAGTAAATTTTTCACAATAAAATTTTTACGTATTTCCCCAAAAGAAGTACCCAAAATTTTCAATCGATAAACTTCTGCAGAAAGTTTTAGATAGTGAATTCAATACACTTGCCGTCACCCTGAGCGCAGCAAAACAGACATTGTACTTGGAATTGCCAATCATGGGTTATTTGAATGGGGGGTTGAGGAGGCAAGTGTTGTCATTGTTCCTGGGGTTCTATATTTCAATCAATGCCAGAATTTTTATCGAAAAGTTTGAAGATTATATCTCTTTTTATAGGAAGGAACGTATGGAGGAATGCCTGTGGAGTAGATGTGTGAATATGTATAAGTGTAATTACTGCAAGCAGTCTCACGTTGGTAGTACAGCACTCCAACAGTTCATCAGACACAGTCAACATTCAGGTACTTTTCATAGGGTCGTTCGTCCACTTGCCTCCCCATCTCTGTCAGTCTCTTGTCACCATTGCGAAAACTCCCCTCCGCTAAAATTCACTAACTTTTCTACCCTCCATACAGCAAATAATGAGCAAGATCTTCGAATTTGGAAATTTTTTTTTCATTTACACCCTTGAATCTTCCTGAAATAAAGATCAAAGTGCTACCAAATTATATATTTCTCCCAGATGCTCTAAGGTGGTTATCAACCTAGTTGATGGTTTAAAATCATGAAAGGTGAACACGGTATTTTAGAGTATTTAAACATTGTTTAATTAATTGCGGCTGCAATTTTACCTGATTTGATCGGGGGATACTATGAATCGAGAAAATATTGAGTGAATGGTGATAATGCGAAGAAGAGAATAATCTCATTTACAGTTCATCTTAAGAGGATATTCTAGCACTATCAATTGAACGATTTATTGTTTAGAAAATGCTTGATTTTATCGCTCTCTATTTGATTTTATCACTTTATCGTTTTTTCTACAGACTGGAGCTACTTTTTACAAAAAATGGCTCCATTCATACAGAACACCTTTAACAAATCTTTAATTTTGCATATCAAGAGCTGATAAGGCATTCAAACACTAAAATGTAAGTAATAAGAGACGTTTTTAAATGGAATTTTCCCTGCTCTGTGTTCTTTAACCAAACTTATCTTAAAATATAATTGAAGGGTGTTATCTGCTCTTAAATACTGACCTTCCAGAACCTGGGCTCATTTTTCCCAACTTTCAACGGCAATTCTGTCTGTACAAAGAACTATCCATTTTTCCATCAGTGATGTGAAATTCTACACCATGGACAGTAAAACAGGTCCACAAAAATATGCTGCCTCTTACATGCTTGAGGCAGGATGGTGTTCTCGGGATCATAGGCAGTCTCTATTTTATTCCAAACATGTTGAGTGTCGTTTCAGCCGGAAAGTTCAACATTGCTTTCATCGGACCAAACAGTTCGTTCCCAAAACTCAATTTCGGGGTTAAGATGGTCTTTGGCATACGTTAAATAGTTCTTCATATGCTTTTCTACAAGAAGAGTTCTGTGGGGAGTGAAGGCATGTAGTTAACTTCGATGCAGTTCTCTAGTAACCGTTTTTCACCAGACATGAACTCCTTCTAAATCCAGTTCCCTCTGTAGTAATGTACGGGTTGTCATGGGCTCACTGGTCACATTACACAGCATATAGCGTCGACAGCGGCCCGTGATCCTGCGAGGAGCTCCGACTCTTGGCAGGATGGATATTGCCCCATCCTCTCGATGCTTCCGAATGATTGCCCTAACAATTGAGGATGGAACCATAACAAGATCAGCAATTCGCCTATAAGTTAATCCTCCTTCATTTCGAAGTCCACTTATTTGCTATCGAATAGCTTCGGGTATTTCTTTGACTTTCGGCATTGCATTCACTGAGCATTCATTTTCAATAAAATCTGGCGAGATATTGATTGCGCCGATCATAGTTTGTTTGCATTACATGTACTTCAAGAAGTTTGTGGAAGCTTAATAAAAAAGTTTTTCAGTCAAAATACTCAAATTGAACGATAAATAACAATGGGTTCATATGATGTCTATTTTCACAAAATATCATACTTTTGTCCCATACATTTTTTTCATAGCTGATCTGGTTGTCAATGAATTTTTTTTATTCTGTTCTGTATAAATATTCTGGCAAACATATGTTCTCTGAACTACATGTACTCTTCACCCCAAGCCAGAGCTCTAAATGTTTAAGGTACATCAAAAATTGTGTTAGACAAATTCTTACGCACTGAACTTGTGTACCATACAGTTCTTACAAAATAAACACTCGAACATGCGTTCTACATTTATTACGACAAACTTTTCTGTGACATCTGACATGAGTCTACGGAATTTAATTTAAAAATTGAACTTACTCTGGCTTATTAATCGCAATAATTTTACTCATGCAGATGTACTAAGAAAACCATAAAAACTTTTGGATAAAAACAATTACTACGAGTATCCTATAGCTGCGGTAAGAAGAAGTGACTACTCATAATTAGTCATCCATATACGCGTCAACATGTCCATAGTTGCGTGTAAGCCGACTGTCCATAAAATACATTAATGTAGCCTTGAATTATGAAACTGATTCACTCTACTGAAATTACACTTCTCGTATTTCAAAGAGTACATTCGAAGCCTCCACTTCTCACGGGATCACACACCTACCTACGTCCTCACCAGCCCCGTAAACCAGGCCGAGTTGAGACGTGAAGGCTGACGCCCTCTGACTGGCAAGTTAGCACTTCTCTTGCCCAGTGGAGCGTCGTTACAGGTCGAAAATTTCAAACTTGATAATCTTACAAGATTTTGAGACGCGAGGTTTATGAGTTCTGGTATAAATGAGCTCAATGGCAGAGTTATCTTACACCGAGAATAAACTATATCATACGAATTTAAGTATTCTTTGATCGTATCAATAATTGCTGACAGTTTTAGGTGACACACTCCTCATACGTCCGCTAAACTGGAACTGTTGCAGTGCAGCACTAACAATCCTAATTACTTTCCAATGTAAGTATTCAGCTTCTTTTCTTCGACATTATCGAAGCCCAATTTTCTTTCACGGAATTCAGGTTATTTGTTCACTCAAGATGATTCATAATTTTTAGCGAATACGGCACAGCTGTTTAGATCAATATCCAGAGAAATTTCCATCTTTTTCGCAGCTACTTCTGGATAAACTGATATGAAATTTTGGCTTATAAATAAATATCACCCGTTGCTTTCCTGCCTTAAACGGAAAAAACTTTAAAATATTAATGGTTTGAAAAAATAAAACACGACCAATGAATCTAAAGAACAAGTGAGTTGAAAATGGAATTAAATAATCTTATATTTTTGTCGTACCTGTGTAACTTTTGACCTTCATGCAACAAGCGATGATTTACATTTTGATTGGGAAATATTGCACATCTACAAGAGCTACCCATTATGTGAGAGACAGTTGAATCAAATGGAATTCCAGAAAATATTATTGCTATATGTGCACAGTTTTGTTATAGCAATAGATTGTTATAGGAGCGGTAGAATATTTCTGGCAAGCGGTTATGTTCAGATTTTGGGATCCACTAAGTTGACTGACATTTAAAGTATTAGTAATTTCTCACACTACTTATACTCTGATTCAAATTACGTTTTTACGTCACTACTCTTAGTAGAAAGACCCAAATGTGTTTTGTTCTATCGATGTACGATTCAACATTCTATGGGAAAATATTAATATTTTGTACTCTTCATTAAGCGATCGTGTTTACTTTTTTTACATAAATAAAATTGGCCACTCCTGCATCCCAAATCAAAGCTAAAAATTCAAGTTACTGATTAATTCAGTTCATAAAGAAGCTTCTGAAATGATCCAGCGCATGCCAAATCAAATTAGAAGTTTGTTTTTCAAATAATAGAACTAGGATCGTTTGCTTCATTAAATTACGACGATTCATTAGTATAACAATGAGTGAATTTACACAAAATTTAGCAACAGTACAAACCAATAAACGTATTTATTCCCTTTTGATCAGTGCTCCTGGGTGGTTCTTTTTCAATCGATTTTTGCAAGTGTGTGCGTGATGTTGGTGCAATTATGCGGGCGCCTGCAATTTGTTGCTTGTTAGAGCGCGATTTGTCCCTCACACGTGTCGTGCTCCATCACAATCGCATCCATCTCTCAGCGCGACAACCGTCCATCCCTGCAACAAAGCTGACGAACGCGTCCTGTGTTGGGGATGGTGGATCGGCCGAGAACATGCACTTAATGTTCAGCCCTGCGACGCCGAATGGTACCGGAAAAGAGCGGCCCATTCTCCATCAAAGTTTTGATCCTGGCTGCTCGCGATGCTTCGGATGACACAATAAGCCTAGAACAAGTGCTCAAGCACAAGCATCACCACGCTGCAAAAAATGAGATTACTTTCTCGTCCTCGTAGTGTTAGAGGAAGGATTAAGGTTTCAAGTATCTACTGATTGTCTGATGAAACAAGCTGCCAAAAAATCCCGCATGCGAAGACCATCGACCGAGTATGCCACGTTCAGAGGGAAATCAGATATGTTAACGCTCATATTAATTAAGGTTCTTGAGGAGTTCATGCCAAGGACTTCAAGGGCAATCTCAAGTTATGCGGGCAATTTTTTCGCTGTACTTGAAATCTTTTCATAGATGTTTACTCCCAACTGAGAACACGGACTGGGTCAATTAAAGGGTTGGAGATGTAATTGGAATAACATGTTTTTTAATAGTATCATGGCCAATTCAAAATAGCTCTATTCGTAAACGTGATAAGTATTGCACATAAGAGAATTAAAGCGGTAAGACCACGTACCGGTGGGAAACGTTAGTTCTATTTTACATAAGGGAAATGTCACGTAGCTCACAAATGCATATTTTTAAAACGAGAATATACAAAAAGATGTTAGAAAACCCATAGAGTGGCTCACCAAATCAGTCCAAACTTTTCTTTCATTAACCACAATAATTTAATGCATAAAATTTATTGTTAGCTCTAGCACATGATTTAAATTTCATTGAAATTCTTAAGAAATCGTCCAGAAAATTCGCCCTATTGAGACATATTAGAGTCAGAAATAGGCAACAGAGCAGCCTCGGATCCGAGGCGGGACAATTTCAAATGAATGTTTTACGCGAAGAAAAAACTAGCTCATTCCTTTGAGGACTGTAGAAAGATTTAAATTGGAAACGAAATCAATTTTCAAAAACTAGCCATGAGAAAATTTTCATTCGAATTAATTGATTTATAAACTAATAACACTAAAACTCAAACGTTACATATTTTAACCCACAAATCTAGGCCAATAATTATAAGCGTTAACGCCAAAATAGAATAAAATGCTGGCAGTTCATACTTCTGTATAGAGCCTGCACGTCTTCGTCTCATTTCGATCCCCTCCGTTGTCAGTTTTACAGTCCCTTGTCACAGCGGCATGAGCTCAACGGAACCCAAATCTCTTGAACTACAACAGGGGCGCCCGCACGCCGCTGGTTGCAAGGACGGCACCGCATGATTTTGTCGTTAAGTGCACAAGGGTCCTCGAAGGTCGACACACCGTCGGTCGTGCAACTGAGGCGTCGATTGAACAGCAGATTGCAAAAGGAAGACTCACTGGCATGAATTCTTAGAAAGAGTTCAGTTCTTTCATTAGGACGAAGAATATATTCACGCTGAAGTTGCAATGTTTATTTCCGTGATTGTTTGAAAACATTATACAAATTAGATTTAAGCCCAGAATAGACAGAATGACTTGAATTTAAACTGTGAGAATTCACCAAGTAAAACAAATTTCATTCATCTCACATGAAACGTTCAATCAAAGCATTGCGTGTAAACGACAATACTTAAGTGCAAACAGACAAGCATCTACAATAAACTTTGAATTAAAGAATCTGAAAAGCTTAGCTACTGCCAACAAAAACCTCTTTTTGATCGTTGAATAACAGGGCCGGGCACCGCAGGGGGGGAGGGCGGATTCAGAGTCGAGTTGCCCTGTGATCTGCGGATCAGGGAGGTGACCCGCTGAGTGCAACGCAAAGAGCGGATTGCGGATGACGTCGCAGAGTCAGGGTAAGAAAAACGTGTAAAATGCCAAACGGAGAACTTGGTCTGGAAATGGTTATCACGAGTTCTAGGGAATGAAGTCAGTGTGACTGATCGAGCGCCGACTGATTTCAAATGTGGGTCGGATATCCCTAGTCAGGTGTAACTGATAAGAAAAGTAGAAGGGGTGTAAGTGAAAAAAATAGTGCCTAAATAAAGGCTATTGCGGAAATATCACCATAGGAGTTATGGAAAAATATAGACAAACGCATGAAAATCGAAAATTAAATGTTTCCGAATAATTATTTCACTTTGATGCAAACTTGCTAATAAAAATACTAAAATTAATTGAGATAATTTTTTAAGCTTAAGGCAAAGTGACAGAAGTGTTCCTCGCAAATGAATGAAATATCTGGAATTCAATTAGATATATGAATTTACCCAATCATACGAAAAAAACGGAAGTGCAACATCACCGGAACTCAGCTGATTACAATAAAACAATTTTAGACGTTAGTGCAATCACACTTCTCATGTACTTCGATCATATCTGTGTGAGTTGAATGAATGTGCTAATTAGACTGTGAATTTTGCAAACGAGCTCTGTAAACATTAGCGAGTCTCTCACCCAACCATATGTTATTAATGTTAACTTGACAAGAGTAAAATGTTATTCATTGCGAACAGACATCATCTTTCACTTACCAGTTTCACGATTAGTATCCCAAGACATGCTGCATATACTAAAATCTTCGTACTTTATTGTACAATGATCAATGATAAACGATCCTCGTACTCCATCCAATTCGAAGCTTTTACAAAGGATAAATATAGCTAGAGAATTAATCAAATTTCCCCACTATATTTCACCGAATCCCCCTATAATTCTTAGTTCTGTACGTGGCAGCGCTGGTAATATTCCTACGTTTCGAGACTGTTGCTGTCTTCTATGAAGATGCGCACTGTTTAGTGTCATCAATAAATGGAGATGTTCAAGTTTTCCATTAATGATACCTATGGCGTGTTCAACGCCTTACAAGTGTCTGTAGCAGTCTAATTTAGAAAAATTCCGTGTATCTCGAACGCTTTCTTTGGCCGAAACCTGTGAATATTCGAGTAAACATAGTGTAATGAGTGGTTTTCTAATCTGTTCTAAATTATTCGTATAGCTCTTGTCCCTAAGCCAGTGTAAATTTTATTTGAATACTCTCTTTTGGGCTTAAATAACATTCTATATTTCTCGTCGAATCCCTTCTTTCTCTCTCCCTCCTCCCACAACCAAACCTCGTCCCCTGAACACCAGCACAAAACACTCCAAGTCCCACATTAGGGTACACAATTGAGTCCTTACGGACCATTTGCTTGCAAGGTTTTTATTCGCGCCCAAGTCCTGTTGGTTCTTTTTATGCTCAACGAAGATGGATCGACTGCGACCCGTGCATGCTGCCTCCCATGGGTCGTGCGATAGACTCGGTAATTCTCGAATTAGAAACCGCCATGGATCAGGAAGTATGAAAAGGAAGTATAGATCCATGCCATGGATCTTAATAACTGAATGGGTATGATATGTAAAGTATTGACAGCGATTTCTTTTGTATTATTATGAAAGATATTCTCCAATATTCACGACAACATGGCTAAGCCTCTGAAAATGTTTATTTTGGACATGGGGATAACTCCAACGCAGCTTCTGTATCACTACGCGCAGCACAACTCTTCCCGTGGGCAGTCGGACGTGACACTCAGCGGCTGTGCGCAGACTCAGGTACCTTCCCATATCGTGCAGATAGGTTTATGGATTCACCAAAATGATACAAAAAATATTTTAAAAACGAGCTAAAAGCTCAAAAATTTCCCCTACACACATATAGTACTTGAAGCTTTAAGACTTCTTCAAATTGATACAGGAGTTGCACAAGATGAGGCAAAGAACAATAAGCGCTGAATTTGAAAGTTGATATCTTTGAATTGAATGGGTAGATTGTCCAGCTTTTCTCTTATTCCATGAACAAATTTGCTTTCTATCACATCTTGATATTATTTTCTAATTACATGCCATATTTTATTTAAAGTAATTAAAATGTAAGGAGAGGGCACCGTGCGGACAGCAGTACAGACAAATCTCTCGCAAACTGTCGTGAGGACACAAATCTTGCGCAGCGGAGCGCAGACGAAAATCTTGTCGACGGTAGTTCAACAAAAATTTTGCATACCATAGTGCAGACAAAGATTCCGCGAACCATAGTGCAGACAAAGATTTCGAGTACCATAGTGCAGACAAAGATTTCACGTGCCATAGTGCAGTCAAAGATTTCGCGTACCATAGTGCAGACAAGGTTTCGCGTACCATAGTGCAGACAAAGATTTCGCGTACCATAGTGCAGACAAAGATTTCGAGTACCATAGTGCAGACAAAGATTTCGCGTACCATAGTGCACACAAAGATTTCGCGTACCGTAGTGCAGACAAAGATCTTGCGAAAGTGCCTAAAAACATAAGCCCTAACTTCAGAAGATCTCGGGCACAGTAGCAAATAAAAATCTGGCGAATTGTAGTGCAAACAAAGACCTTGCGAACAGTAGTACAGACAAAGACCTTGCGAACAGTAGTGCAAACAAAGACCTTGCAGAGCGTACGGCCCCGACGGCCTGCAGGACGGTAGCGCGTCTAATGAGCTGAAGCAGACGTCGATCAGTCCCGTGTGTGTTTTGTTGCACGCACTTGGCACGTGGCGCCAACGACTGCCTTCTTTCCGTGCAATTTAGCGCATAATGATAGCTTTCTCGTGCTCAGGCATCGCAAAAAATAATATCTTGCATGATATATGCATTACTTTCAAGGAGCTTGATCGACTGTTGCTACATCATTTGTAGGATTTTAAAGTGCTACATTGTAGTTTACTCGGAATTGTAGGTCACATTTTAATTGATGCTACTTTTGTTTGAATTCAGGCGCCTCTTCATAGAAATCCACTCGCCTGTTGCAAGCATACAATTCATGTCTCTTTTCCAGCATGATTGAACAACAATACCGTTCTCTAGTCCTTCGCTCCCAAATTTGAGTTGCAATGGTTCCCATGACGTAGTAAAACATTGCTAAACATTCTCACCCTCAAGCTCTCCCAAAAGATGCCCTAAAAAACAGAACTGTTGGAAGCTGAGCCACGATTCCCACAATAGTTGTTCCCACGCACGCCCCTCTCGCCCCAGACTGGCGGCGATGGGGACAGGGTTGAGAGACTGAATTTATTCTCAAATTGAATAGTTTTGGCAACAGGGATAAACAAGATATGAAAACAGCAATCTGGGTGATGTGCTTGGACTTAGAAACTTAGTAATGCATGCTTTTCTATAAATTTATAATTTTTTGAGCAGTTAGATAGACCAAATATTTTCAATCTTAACTAGTACCTGTAAAAAATTTCCCTAGCCAACTCTAGAATGTTGCAATGTATCACTTATCTATTCAATAAGCCAAACGAAGAGAATTTTCACAAATCAGCTGAATTGGTACCTATTGAATGACAAACTCTGGTTAATTCTAATTATATACTGTTGCATATTTTCCCACACCAACTGCGGAGCAATTTCTTTTTTCATCTACTCAGTAGCCTACTAACTATGCTTTTTATCGAGGGTCTGAATTTTTCTAAAAGCTAAGTTAAGAAATTCCCCCGGCCACTTACAGTGCATAAACGGGCTAAATGAAGTGCGTTTCCACAGGCTACCCATTAGACATTTAGACGAACTATCTGTGGAATATTTCAAAGAGAACCGTGAGGTATCTCAGTAGATCATTGTAAAATCCTTTTTCCACGCTTCAGAAGCTCTTCGTCTGTCACGATGATCACTGTGCTTTAACTACCACATGCACCATTACCACGCGCACCATTACCACGCGCACCATTACCACGTACACCATTACCGCGCGCGCCATTACCTCGCGCACCATTACCACGACCACGCGTTAACTCGTGCATCAGTCGCATTTCAAAATTCTCCGTACAGTGTACATGTCTGCGCTTATGGAAGAGTGAATTTTCATCTGAATAAATAAAAGAAAGTATAGTCTATGATATCCGTTCAAAATAAACTTAAATATTCTAATATTGCATCACTGCGTATGATTTTGCATAACGCACGCTTTTATCCCTGTTTCCGAGAGAGCATAATTGTACTAAGTGATTCGGGGCCTCAAGCAAACATTTACATAGTAAACTACTAAGTTTCTTTTCAAAGTTGACTATGGTCACGTGTAATATTGTAGATTTTATTTGTGGGTCACGTAAACTTATTCAAATATATATGAGTGCTTAACCTGGATTTGTTTGTTTCATGAGACTTGGATGAATCTGATTTTGCTGTCCTACAAAACCGAATGAAAATGCTTTAAAAGAGCCGATACTCGATGTTCTTGAGTTATATTAATTTACAATATTAACATTACTTCCAACAAACAGGCATGTATTGACGTTTGACTGCAACTTCTCAAAAGATAATTTATTGTGATCACTCGAATGCACCACAAAAAACATGATGAGTATCGTGACTCAATATTCTTACCGTGAAGAAGGCAGATCTGTTCCCAGATTAGCAGGTACGTATCTGTGACGCACTATTAAAAGTTGATCATTGGGTGCGAGAGTTCAGTGTACTATTTTCGCATAATAACTAGCATTATTCTACTATTGCGAATAGTTGCTTAACGTAAGAGTTTCATCAGTTAAATATTATATACATAGGTTATTAAACACTATTTTAATGGTCATTTGACTTTTGCCAGTTTTGGGGCCTAATCCATTCTATCTATATCGTACGGAAGACTGATCAAGTATTTGATTTATTGAGGGATAGAATGTGATGAAAATGAAAAATTTCATAATTTTAAGTCAATGGAAAGCTGTAAATTCTATAAAATACTTAAAAATAATTTTACAATATACAACGTGAGTGATATTTGAATCTTGAAGGATATGAAACTATCCTTTAAGAAATACCTGCATAAATACCTGGACAAGAAACAAGACTTCAATTCAAGAGCGGTTTTCAAACGAGCGGCAAAAGGCAATGAGCTCCAAGCCTCAATAACGTTGTAATGAAAATAGTATTGCAACCTTTTAAGTGGGGAGTTAAAATATACTTCGGCTTCTGTTTAAATTTTCATGATGGTCAGTTTGAGCAGATCCTATTTGTTTCAAGTCTTAATCGCCTTCTTTGGGGATAGTCTGTACATGAAATGCCAAAGGGAAAATTGATAAAGATCAGAAACTTCAAATTGTCAGGTATTTATATGAGTCAGTTGTATTAGAATTAAACTGCAATGTTTTCGTCACTCTGATGGCTCTATTTGTACCGTAAAAACTTTTTTTTTTATTTTTATTAGTTCCATGCGGGCTTCTGTGCAATAATGTAAACACAGATGGAGTGATATCTATGAAGAAGTTTTACCGCTGCTTTAGGCGATATATTTTCAACTGTATTGCGACTCCTAATAGATTTTTGACAGTTTGGAACGCCTTAGAGCTCTTTATATACTGGATAAATTTATGCTAAGCCTACCAGTCAATACTGCCCACGTTTACGCCATCATTTTTAACTAATATATGGGAAGGGTCGGAAACGAAGTATGACGGAGCAGTATCATTTCAACCAAGATATGCGTTGCGTAACGCGATGTACCTTGACCAGAAAGTAGCGGGGCTGTCTTCACGACACAATAATTCTACGAAAATAGGCATTTTCTTTCGACTGGCGCACAACGGTTCTCATTCTGGACGTTGATCCTTTTGTTGACAACTTAATTGATTGTGCGTAGACTATTGTGACAATTTTTACACACGTGAATTTTCCGGATACATCAATTTTTGCTTAAGGAACATTAAAATGAGAATATGATATTACGTCAGTATGCAGATAAAAAAACCACCAGGACGTTAGAACTGAGAATGGACTGGAGAGAAAAGGATTGAAATTAGTGATTCACTCGATAATTCCCTGCTTAAAGAGCTCATAAATATCCATTGCTGTGTTCAACTGGTTATCAATAGAAGGTGTGTGAGAAGAATATATTGCAATTCATTAAACCCACGACAATAAAAAACCTCTTAGGAAATAAATAGAGTCCCACAGCTTCGATCACCCGCAATTTTTGCAATCTTTGTCCCTCCCTTGGTTTATTACGTTTCATTATTCCCCTCGTCGCATTTTCCATTGCATCCTCTAATTACGAATTTATCAGTCCCCTTCCTTCTCGTTTCATCAATTATCGCCTCTTGCATTTTGTCCGACCTCTTCTGATATTTTGCCAGGGTACACGTCCCTCCAGACTCTGCAATATTGACGATCTTCTTTTCCCTCTTGCAAATCCAATTAGTGATAACTTTATCAATAATTTGCTTCATTTATTTTCCGAGGTTTCCATATTTTGTCGCACTCAATAGATATTTACTGGAATTTCTATTTTCAAGTATGATGATCCCTCGAAATGAATGCGATAATTCAGCTCATTATGAATGAAATTTTTACTCATGCATGGGAACTATTTTTTATTAATTGCAAGTTTAAATATGTATGACAGTAAACCTAACCCTATTAGTTAGCAACTGAAAATTCTAAATGCGAAAAATATTTGTGTTCTATATATGTCCACCATACTGTGATACACATTCACTTCAAGGAAAAAATTCCAGAATGAAACGCTTCGCTCGCAACATATCGCATTTATTTTTTCGGTCATATCAGATTTTCTTCAGTGACTCATCTTCGTCAAATAATGAAATACCGCAGAAAATTTTCCCTTAAACGCAGAGTCAGCGAATTTACCCTCGTTGCTCTCCCTCGCGTCTGTGGTCCTGAGGGCACGAGCTCGGTCGTGCAGGGCTCTATGTCGTCCCAGCGATCATCCATTGGCTCATGAACCTTTGTCGACGACCGTATTTTCTATAATAGCTTCATTATAACTCGAGAAGTCCTCCGTAGAATCCTATTTTATTTAGTGTTTTCGGTTTGCCTATTATACTTGTAAAATATCATTATACTCAAATCATGCAAAATCACGTTAATCATTGCCAGGTAACACTGTGGCGGTACAGAACCGTAATGCTGGTGACAAAGATGTAATTACTCTCTTTTGATCCATTTTCCTGAGGACATTAGGAAATAATGTTTTTAAACACACTAGTTTTTAATTTATGAAACTACAAAATGATTGTAGTCAGTCCTGTGCGTAGTCAAAATGAAATCAGACACGTGGCGAGCTATCTTCAAGGAAACGAACTATCCTCCGTACAGTACTAAAGATTCTCAATCTCTTCACGTAAATGAAGAGGTCATGTAATTATCTCTTTTATAACTTAATAGCAATTTGCACCATTTGTGTTTTATAGCACGTTACTTTTACAAAAACACTCTTCATAACTCTTGAGATATGCGTTTTTAATACAATCATTATCCCATTCAAAGTTTTGAGTGCCTCAATCGAGCGACTCTTTCTATTCCTCGACTCGTAGCGTGGCGCACTCGAGACGGAGTTACACTCCATTAGGTTCTCGTTAAATAAATCACTTGCTTTGTTCTAAAAAGGAGTCTGAGAGCCGGTAATGAAGCAAGTCAATTTAATTAGCGAGCCTGAGTTACAGGAGACGTCCCTCAGGAGCGCGTTGTGAAGTCTCGCAGATCCCTGGCATCTTGGACCGCCGACAAACACTCTCTCATCCATTAATTAATCACATACTTTTACCGCTCACGTGGAGGTCTCCGAGCAACCGACCTCGTCTTGTCTAGGCTAATTGATTAAAACGACCAGGTCCTGTGAAGTGAGCCAAGCTAATGCACGCGTCGGAAGTGCCATGGCTCGTCTTCAGGCTCTCGAATACCTCGAGCTCTGTAGGGTTAAGTCCATTGATTAAAGGGTGAAGCTCATTGATTGCACATAGAGGAAAGCAGAGCTGCTTCACAACGTATCTGTGATACGACTTAGCGTTGCCGAAACACCTCGGCGCATCACCCACCAATGAAGCGGAACATCGCAACTCGATCGGTTGCTTCTATCTCAACATTTGCAAATAATTCGATGAAGTGAGAAACTTTGAACGCTGAACATAAACTGATTCTGACCTAATTTTAGTAGCAATCACACTATGCGATCAAATTTCACTTTTGTCTCGTCCCTGAGTAAAATCCACAATTTCCTGTTTCATTGTAATTAAACAAAATGAAAAAATAATAGTTTTAACGCAAGAACTTTATTTTGTAAGCCCATCAATGAACTTTTTAATTTGTCTTTCTCCAATATTAAACCAGCAATAAATAAAATACGAGTATAATGGAATAAGCCAAGTTTCATATGAATAATGAGCATTTCCTGTTG
Organism: Orchestia grillus; assembly: GCA_014899125.1. Lineage (NCBI taxonomy): Eukaryota > Metazoa > Arthropoda > Malacostraca > Amphipoda > Talitridae > Orchestia > Orchestia grillus. The sequence goes on from VOMN01055683.1 coordinate 29,764, forward strand.
TTTTGCTGCGAAAGGAGTTAGGAAATAGCGTTTAAATGCCAGAAACAAAAATCGTGCTGCACATTGTTATTTCTTTCTTGCATAAATTATAAACTTATAAACCAAAATCTGAACTGAAGTAAGTATCTTTCCCTACGACATTTTAAGGTATTCAATGCTGTAGTATATGCCCCTATACCGATATGAAATAAATTGTTTTACTATTATAGGACGTACATTACCATACGTGCATAAGCTATGTCCTTTCCACTCAATAAAGCACACAATTGAGTAAAATAATCCTGTGCTTTCAAAAAATGAGGATTATTTTCCAGTTTAGACTTTTTGCTAAATAGTAAAGAATGACAGTTTAAAGAAAACTCTAACTTTGTATTGATATTAATACTTCAAGTTACTGCCGGTAATGCATGGTGAATAATTAGAAATTGAGAGTATTATTAGAACAAAATACTTGGAACAATAACGCTTGAACGTATCATTAGTTCAAGTTAGCTTCCATGTTCTCCATCCAATCGGTTTCATCGTAATATCTCCTGAAAAGCTTCTTGCAGGGTAATATTTTTATAAATGGTTGACCCTGAGGTAATTTACCGTTTTAGTTAGGATATTACACTTTAAAAGGATACCTTATAGCTTGGTATTCAATTTACTCATCAACGCAAGGGTCAGTTACTTCTGGGCCACCCTGAGTGCGTAGTAACATAACTGTCAAATCTGTCCTTATGTCGGTCTGTCCCATTTTTCAGTATGACATGGGGAAAATTTAAATATCGGTGTTGCATTGGAAAAATTCAGTTTCACTGTAATAAAACTATTCGATTTTTCGCATTTCACTTCAATTTTTCTTCTACTATTTAAGGAAAACAATGAAAGATAGTTGAACTGCTTGACGTATCTGCTAAAGCATTTAATAATTTTTCCAACTGAGCAATCGAGAGTAAAATGTTTGTGAAAATAATATATGTACATAGGTAGTTAGTCGTATAATACTAACCCCAATTTTGTGAAGAATTGCATCTAACCCATAATGCAACCGCACTAATAACACACATAATGCAGGATTTCTGTTCAAGATGAAGCAGAAGTAATTGCTAAAAGTAACTGATGAAATTTAGAACACATACGATCATAAACACTGAAGAATAACACGATCATATACCAGACACGATCAGTTGCATGCTTTTATGGACCCAAGTCCGGCCACTACACTCCTGGCGTCGGAACTCGAAACATTTTGCAAAACTTTTTCTTACGGTAATTTCGTCGGGTGCTATAATACCGTACTTTACTATTTGCCTGGGAACACGAAGGGTTCAATATTCATTTCACTCTTTTCGGAAAAAATTCAAGCATTTCAATTAATAATCTAATACCAATAGAAGTAAATACTTGGTAACGCTGAGTATATGACTGCCTTTCCAATTTGATTCATATTACACCCCTAAATATATGTAAGTTTGCTATTTGCGTGCGAATGAGGTCTAGTATATACTCCTAGAACATATCAGGTCATCGGTCAACGAATTACATAACCTATGAACTATGATATTTTTAGCTCTAATTTTTAGTGGAGAAATTATTTCGTTAATTTTAAGCGCTGAACCTAATTTGGGTCAAAATGGTGACATTACTTCACTCATTTAGCCAGGAAAATGTCCACGTGAGGTTCTTTGTTATGCAAAAGCGTAGATTACAATAATTTCTCTGCGCCGTACACTGCCAATTCTGTCATACATAATGTAGTTGAATAGTTCACACAGACAGAACTTTACACGAAACGCACGACTTTATGAAGTCAAGAACCTCAGTATTGTTAACAAGTTTTACATAATTCGATATGTCTTTTCAGCATATTTCTTGCGTCTTTGTCTTTAGAAATATAAAGGTGTTAATAAAATTTTACGTAACTAGATAGCCCAAACTAGCTAGTTTGAGCGTCGGGCTATGCATCCGTCACTCAATTTACATACCCCAAGTCATATCAGAAACAGAGTAGAATTTTTTAATGAATCGCATCATGTTATATCTTCTGGAAGTAGATTTTTTATGAAGATCAGTGCGCTGTACGGAAAAATCAGGTGAATGCTCAAGAAAGAATCATATAAAAATAATTTATAACAAGAGGAAGCCATGCAGCAGCCACTACACTCCTAAGCTGGTTTAGTTTACACAATTCATCATTTAATATGATATATTCCCGAAGCATTTTCATACAATAACGAATAACTAAAAGTCACATAACGCAGTGAAAGACCTAACTTGGAATATGTTGAGTTGCTTTCGCAAGACTATATATAGTCGAGTTAGATATTGTTCACTAACTGATAAAAAAAGGAAATTTGATTTACTTTATTTCTGAATGGCGAAGTTCCTCTTCAAAAGAGAGACCTCCGACGCGTTAAAAGTGATAGCGTTAAGTTCAATTGGTGACATTTAATATTTCTGTGCTTCAGGCACGCAATCAAACTCTTCTCTTTGGTCCCAATAATTCATTTATTGGTTCAAAGCTTTTTCAATGGAGAAAATCTGACACCATGCATGGGAGTTCCTCTTCTTTCAATTAAACGGAGCGCAATAGCGGATTGCTTCATGGAGCAGCTCGTGATTGCCTCAAAGGAACGTCGCGCACAACGCTGCGGCGTGTGACGCAAATTTTGAGCCACTTTTTGAAAACATTAAGTCAAAATCCCGGTTAGAAAGTGGTGAAAAAATAACGGGTATTTTAGCATTTAGTACTACTCCAGAGGATAAAATATAAGTATCGAACTTCAATTACATTTCACTATATGATTTTGAGTACTGAAAGTTTTTTAAAAATCGATAGAAGTTGTTAGTTTTTAAATTTTGCTAGACCGATGTAAAAGCTCTCGCTTTGATTGAAGTCGCAGGAAATCGAAACAATTCGAGGTAATTGCAAATTACAATGGTAAGCTACCTGTATTAATTTGATATGATATTCACTTTCTCATGAAATCCATGTTACGTGAATGTCGGAAACGTTTGTCTTCGATAAAATTTAGACTGGCTCGTTCCGTTAGGTGAAAATGGGCTTTGTTTCACATCCAGCCACGTTTAATAAAGTAATTAGCATCCCAATTGTCAGGTTTCAGCTTCTAAAAATGGAAAAAATACCTTTATATAAATTCCCTTTCCCAACTCAATTGCTCATTGTCGAACTAACTAAAGTGGTACTTCATGATCAAAAATTTTCGCTGAGTTTTACCATTCTATTTTTAGCTAACGCTTTCATCTCAAACCATTACTTTTATGAGTTCGCTAAGAAATTGACAATGTAACTTCACATTCCCAGAAAATCCCACTTTTGACCCATTTATCATTTTTTATCACGTCAGTTTTGAAATTGAAGCAGGATTGCAAGTAACATTATTATCACATCGTCAAGTTTCTGTAAGTTATCACTTCCAGTGAGCAGAGGATGGTTTCGAAGTATGTACAATATTTCAAATGTATTAAAATATTCTTGCACCCAGCATCATCACAACAGTTAGCCACCTCTCGAGGTTCTATCTTGAGCCCACCCAATTTTCAATGATTAACGCACGTTTAATATCCCCTTACAATTCTTTTCACTGAAAGATCTCCAGATCAAAATATTTCCTGGGGAACAAAATATTATAGACAGGGATTTTTAATGACTCGACCAAAAAGAATCTCCATCAACACCTATTATATCGAACGGATTTTCAACAAAAACTAAACATCTATGAAATTCAGAGACGCACCAATTTTAATTGATATCATTGCATCCTTAGTTGATACTTAAATTTTTTAAGGGAAGCGTTAGCCGTGATAAACAGACGGATCTACACGAACTCAAGGCATCCATCGAGCCAGAAATCCAACGGACTGGACCAGAGCTCACTAGTGCCGCAATGAACAGCCTCCGCTCTTGAAAAGTATCGTCTTCAAAAAGTCATTAAAATAAAACGTGCAAGTCTCTGGATTCTGTTGCTTTTCAGTTTTTCAATATCCTACTATTGTTTCAGGAGTTATTATAAATTATTTTTATCCATGTCATAAAAAATCACTTGTCAGAGTTGATCACCGGAACCTTTAGGTATCCCCTCAGGATAAAATGATGCCCAATAAAATTAGTGTGTTCCAGAATTTCATAGACCCTTTAGTTTTTAAAAATCCTTAACAGCAGTTGATGAAAACTATTTTTGATCACGTCATTAAAAATCCCTCTTCATTCCGTTTTTTACCACTAATGTCTTAGCGGATTTTATAATTCGAAGCTTTTGGTGAAATAACGCAGAAAGAAGCTTGAAGTGCTGAGCTAGACCCTCAAAACTGTGTTAGAGACTCGATCGTTTGGAAATTTTCATCTCGCATTAAAAGCAAATCTAAGTTTGAAAACCAACAACCGTAGCCTGGGAAACATCGTGGTTAATTATTATTTTGCTACTTTCTTGTAAGATTTTAGGTGCCAACTGTATAATGTAAAGCACAGCGGACAAATTGTAGTATATTATAGCTTCATTTTTTCATTCATACGGATTATTAAGTAATAGCTTCAAATGGTCAATTTTGAACAAATCAGCATGCAGTGAAAGCAAATGTTTAATCAAACATTTTATTACTCAGCGAGTAAATTTTCACTGCATACGAATGCACTCGTCCCCTTTATCACTGCAACAATGAACGAGCTTGATTTCCAATCACAAAATGTTCTTCTAAAAACTTACCAATATAGAATTAAATTTAAAACAAGAAGACAATGTAAAGTTGTATGTGTCCTAAAGTAAAACCCGTCACAAAGTGCACACACAGAACAATACCGTGGAAGAAATTGGTATATATGATAAATTTAATGTAGTCTATCTCTTCTTCATCGCGATTGTTGGTAGCCTCCGCGCGATCCGTCAAACTCGCGTCCTTTTAAATGCATTTAGAAACGCTCCTTTAAATCTGAGGGCGGACAAAAAACTCCGTGGTGGCATTGTGTAAATTAGATTTGCTGTCGACAGAGATTGAGAGATTGTCCCGCACCGACCGGGGGGGAGCGCTCTATCGATACACTGCGCTGACATATTTCGTGGCCAAAGAGTGAGACATTTCCGGTAGGTTTTAAGTTTGAAATAAATTTCCAAGCTAATGCATTTTGATATTGTCTACTTCACAGCAAATAGTTCCACGTAAAATTGCTTGGTAGAAATAAAAAAGTCTGCTAAATCTGTGTATGCAGCTGCGTTTTAGTCTTCTTCTCAATCTTTTAGCCTCAGTGAGCTACACATTATGCATACATACAACTTGTCAAATATGCATGAAATGTAATTGGATTACGCAAAAGTTGAGACAAACCTTTGAAAAGATTTCCAAATATAACTTCAAAAAATTTATTTTCTAAACGAGGCATAGCTCAGTTCTACGAGACTTTTTAAAGTTATCTATTTCAACAAGTCTGACGCACTGTGGAGCTAAGATTCTTGACCGCTTCGTAGTATGACAGATCTCTACCAGCAAGGAAATTACTGCACTACATGGATTCCCCCATATAAATTTGGAGCTTAGGTTGGGAAGTAATATGTTTGACTCCAGACTGGTGCTGACTCGCTCCACAACACGGAGTACATGCTCCACAACACGGAGTCCATGCTCCACAACACGGAGTCCATGCTCCACATCCATGCTCCACAACACGGAGTACATGCTCCACAACATGGAGTGCATGCTTCCCTTTGAAAATGAAACTTAAACCTCTCATCACTCTTGCGTCAATAGTCATAAGGCATTGAAATCTTACGACGTACTGTATGTCAAGTGCTTTGCAATTAATAAAGTTTTATCTTTCTTTTTTTAGGGGGGAAATGACAGCAGTTGGACGATGGTACCTTAGTTCATGTGATAAATCCATTCGAAAATACTTGACAGTTGCCAAATATATGAAACTGAAGCTCTGTTTTTCACAACAACAAGTAGTGAAAATCCAATTCAATAGTCTAAAATTTCATGGAAAATGTTTTTAAAAACTTAATAACACCTGTATATGCTTGGTTTGATTATACAGTTTTCACAAACGCCTTCCCTAACGACGCCAGTAATCTCTAATGTTTGCCGATCGTTGGTCAGGTATTGCCGATTGGTGGTCAGGTATTGCCTATCGGTGGTCAGGTATTGCCGATCGGGAGTTAGGTGTTGCCTATCGGTGGTCTGGTATTGCCTATCGGCGGTCAGGTGTTGCCTATCGGTGGTCAGGTATTGCCTATCGGTGGTCTGGTATTGCCTATCGGTGGTCAGGTGTTGCCTATCGGTGGTCAGGTGTTGCCTATCGGTGGTCAGGTGTTGCCTATCGGTGGTCAGACCACATTAGTAAGATTTAGAGAGGGACCACTTCACCAGTATCCATAAATGGTTAAAAATTACGGTTATTTAAAACAATCGGAATGACCATGATGAAGTGCTGACAGAAATACATAGAAATGTCATGCCAACATTTCCTACAGAAATGATGTTTGATAAATTTATGCGAAATAACCTTTCATCACCTGCGCGGCACGGTTTTAGCAAGTATATGAGACACATCACAAAACTTTATTGAACGGCACCTGAAATCAGTAAATACCTTTGAAAAGTAATCATAGGCACTAGCCAACATTATTCGACTACTTTTCCGTCTCAAGCAAAATAATAAGTACAACTGTTTTTTTCTCATATGCGTGTATGCATGCATTATATTTGTACATATGTGTATAATAAACCAATTACAAAACATAGCTTACGAACTAACTCTTGTGAAAATGCGTATAAAAAGTACCAAACGCTGACTTCAAACCTAAACAATTCAACTTCAAAAAGACTGAAAGTTATCCTACCAATCAGCGATTTTTGCCCTCCTCACCGAAACCTTTTTTGATGGGCCCTTCATCATAGCTGTTCGCAGGGGCTGGTCTGGAGGAATTTAAAATTCGACGTTTAGAGCGTTTAAAATTGCCCTGAACCGGCGGCATTCCCAGCAGACGATCGCTCCATCTTCATCAGTGACAGCCAGGAACAGAGGTGAGCTGCAGGCACCGCGAGCCCTGGCAGAGTTCCCTTCTCTGACGAGCGAATGCATAACATCTTCAGATGCATAATTCAGTGACCGTAGATATCCTTGCTCCAAATAAACCGAGCGGGTTACAAAACTTTGATGAAATCCATCGTAAAATCATTTTCAAAGGCAACAGTTTTTTGGTTATTTTTCAAGATAATGTACATTATAGACATTTTTTGGGATGTGTATAGAGATAAACTAATTACTACTTTTAGTATTGTAAATGATGTAGCTCCTCTATAATTGCTATATCTATGACTGCTAATTATAAGTTATTTTTTTAACAGTCCTCTAAACGAGTAACCTTTTGGATAAATTAAAATTCAGTCAATCTGAATCTCATTGCGCGTTGAAGAATTGCTGAAAAATTTATTACGCAGCTTTTATACGTGTGATCATGAAATAATTAATGGAAACAGTTTTCGTAAAGAGCGAACAGAGATATAAAGCTGCAGTAAGTCTCGTACGTCTGTCAGGTAGTCTACTTAAAATGCGCACATAAATAGATCTCAATACTAAGTGCCAATTCGGTACCAGCATACGACAACCGAACAGCCATTGATTCTTAAGCATTTGCGAACTCTTTATAATTGCTATATTCTTTAGGGTTCGCGCCCCCGCAACGTGAGCGGTGGATGTCTTCATTCTCACATTGAACATTGCGTGCCATTCGAGACGTAGTCAATTGGTACCAAGACTAGACTCCTATCTCGTTCTCCACAGTGTCTGCATTAGGCTTTTATGTATTTATCTTTAGGTTACCCGAGCTTTAGCTGAGCATTCGGGATTTCTATCTTTTGTGCCCACTTTACTTTTTTCCATTTCCACGCATTCTTCACAGATTATTCTTTATTTTTTCTTCCTCTTCCTTCTCAACTTGCGATTCCTAGGAGCAGGGAGTTATGTGCGGGAACGCACGTCGTGCATAGATTCCCGGTTTTCCAAAGGCTGTACTTTAATGGTCCTTCCTCCTTCGGTGCGAGATAACCCGAGTTACTGAAGCACTGCTATCACTACTACTACTACTACTAATAATAATAATAATAATTAAAATTTACCTAGCATTTCTCTAGTTTAAAAATATAGTTGTTACTCAGCTTCAAATTGTCCAATTCGATTCAAAGGCAAACTCAAAAGTCATTCTATACTTGTATCACACTCTGTACTCAATATTTCTTTGATAGAATAAGACGGGAGTTTTTCACACCCTGCTGAAGCTAGAATACCAAGTACGTTAACGTAAACATAAGTTGCGGAGTTTTTGTTAATCACAAATCCAAATCTTAGCAAAAAAATAAAAAATAAAGACTCAGATGACACGCTTTTAACTTCAAATTTTACTGAATACTAAATGTTTCAAATTAATCATCCCATCTTTCCGTTACCAAGTACAAACTTTAGTGTAATAATCTGAGTACGAAATGAAAGTGCGAAGATGCTCAAAAATTTAAACATAATTGCACAACAAACTTCCCAATTGGTGATGAAATGGGATACAAAAACAACGAAGAATACAAGACATCATAAGTTTATTTACATAATACAATAAATACTGCCACGAATCGGGCGCAATAATCACACAAGATGATTTATCTGAGGGAGCTCCAAGAAATAACCATCACTACCACCATCACTTTGAGGGCTTCATCAAGAGCACGACACAACCAATGAGCGCGCGGCGCAGCACCCACAGGTTCGTCATGTGCATCAGAGCTATTACTGGCGTATACAAAGAGAAAAGTGCGAATAAAATTATCTATGAGAAATATGTATTTATTGGTCAAAAATTATGTAATTTTAAAGAGCTTAACACTGAAACCAACCTGGAGTAGCATCTGTCAGATGATTGTATCATAGTAACTTAGTTCGCTTGTTTTCTGATGAGGACAAACCACACATATGTACCTACACTGCAGTCTGCACACTCCGCCCTTTCCCTCTCCCTCCTCCTTCATTATCCTGACGTACCAAGAGCGACTTCAGCACGCGGTATCTACAAGCGTCAGCTTAAAAATGAATAAAAAAGACAAATTCAGCCGAATTTCATCATTCAACAAAACGACAAGCGTATTCACGCCATTCTTATTTAAGATGACATTCTTCTCGAGAAGCGGCCAAAAGGTGGAGGTGGGAGCGGACGGCGGGGCGGGTACATCTGCACTCCGCCCTGCCAGAGTTGACGCTCAACTCAAAGGGCACTGGAAGTACATTATCGTGCAAGTTTCATTAGCTTTGCAGCGATTTTCTCAAGCGCTTCTGCAGCTTACGGTGGTTCCTAGACCTCAAAGTGTGTCCGCTAGTTCGAAAACCGGGTGACGTGCCTCAACTCAGCAAAGATGTTGAAGCACTCGCCAGAAAATCTACGGCAGTCCAATAATGTGCGGAAGCTTAAGAATATTTGTCCACGTAAAATCGAGCCCAAAAATGCTTCTGAAACTTTGATCCACTCTTCCAATGCTAATCTGGAAATCATGAATTGGTTACTACGACTAAGAACTGAAGTTAGTCCATTGAAGATGCGTACATAAAAATCAGCACAAAGTTCTTTAATTTTCCCAGAAACACTGAAATGAATTCTCAAAAAAATTTATCCCGCGTTACAAATATTTTAAGCAAATAGTTTACATAGCTACGCAAAGAAAATTGTATGTATTTAAAAGGTAATGAAACTATACTTCCGTAGCGATCTCTCAAACCAACAGTCGCTGTAAATTTTACCAATGGTTACAATAACATAAAAAATAGCTAGCATTAAAATTCGACACATAAAATTCGTTTTAGTAGCAAGTATTTACTTAGCCAAAAAATTTGTAGAAGAAACCAAGATCCACGACCCCAGCAGCCTCGCTCGGTGGCCCTACGCAATCACAAACAACTTGTTCGTTTGAATGAAATGTTATTAAATGAGCAGATTTGGAAGTCTTACTTCAGTCCTTTAAGAATGTAGTTCAAGGTAAGGATATTAGCCTCAAACAGCTCCCCATAAAAAGCATTCCATTGAATGACGTCGTTGAAAAAAACTTGAATAAAAAAGATCAAATAAATGGCGGGTAGAAATAAATGAGAAAATGAAAACCGTGAGCAAAAGTCGAAAAGGAAAATTAATAAAACGTCAAATGTTATTCGTCAGAAAAAAAAAACTACTTCTACATGAGGAACAATGAGTTCCGAAAAGTTTACAATGGAAAAATTTGATTAGATAGAGGAAAATAAAAAAGAAATGTACAATAGTTCCAAGAAATAATGCGTTCAGCAAAGAGCAGGTACGACTAAAAAAAATTAACTAAATAACGTGTAGATAAGACCACATGAAAACTTGAGAGAATCAAAAGAACGTGGCAAGATGCACGAAACAAAACACGAGACAAAATGATCAGCGTGAACTGTGCACTCAGGGAGGGAGGGAGACTTGGGCTTCGCATCCGTAAAAACGTTGGAACTTAAAAAAAAAATCTCTACAAAATTATGTCTGCGGCTGCCTGTAACAAAAAATATGCTTATGATTTGCCAGTAGATCCCTAGAGTCAGACTAGGATGGCGTCATTAGATTATGCAGACGAAGACTTGGCCCACCTTCCAGATGGCCAACAGCGAAAGGCTTATCAGTGAAATGCAAGCACTCTGGATGCAGTTCTATGAATATAATTTTTTCCACAGTACAAAATTACACTTTGTGCATGCACCAAAACCGGCGTCGAGCCCGTGGCCTTCCAAGCCAAGAACCAAAACGAAGAGCTGGGGTCGTTGTGACGTTTTGCGCAACACGCCAAATGCATACTTGTCTTAGGCCACATTATTTTGACGTACCGGGGGAGGCCAATGGTCATAAATTAACCACCTAATTATTGAGCACAATACAATCAACTGTGAATGGAATTATGCGGATAAAACTCAATAGCTGTACATCGGAAAGAGAGGTCTTCATAAATTATCACTCGTCATTCTGAAAACAGGAGATAATGCGGGCATTCGAAATCTAAAGGATTCTTCCCAGCAAAAAAGATTCCCATAATTACTCCACTGAACTCGAGCGAATGCCTTCTGCACTATGTCACCATTAAAACATTACCTCAAGCAAAAAAAATTACAATACTGCCTAATGAAATTAATTTGATTTACGGTTTTTAACTGAAAAATACTAAAACCAACCACAACTGCTTTCAACAGTCGTTTGTAAGAAGCATTCGGAGATAAATGAAAATCATTGAGATTTAAATAAAAATTGTTATTTCTCGAGAAAAACAGCACCGACTGTGATATAACTTTGATAACAAATTCTCAGGAACTGGCTAAAAGGGTCTCCAAGCCAGGCGATTGCGAATCATTATGTTATTCTATAAGTTTTAGCTAGTTTCCACATGACACGACGATCAACGAAGAGCAAACCTGACGATTTAGAGTCGATTAAAACGGTAAATTTTAATGATCAAAGGCTCTATGAACAACGCATGACAGATGGCAAAACGCAGCAGCAGAACCATCTCAACAGAACGAAAGGGTGAACTGAGAAGATGGAAACAGAAAAATCAAGATGTGATTTGCACGGTCGGGTGGAACTCTCCACTGAAGAAAACTGATGCGAAAGAAGGAAAGATACCCAACTGTAAAACTGAACCCGTGAGTTTTCTGCAATCTGTTTTACTGATTTTAGCTTTGCTGCCATTCGCTGTAAACACTTCTACAGCTTACAGGATTCCCAGAGCTCTGTGTGCCCGCTCGTTCGAAAAGCATGTAATGTAACTCAATAAAGCAGAGCCTGCCAACATATGGCTGAGGAGCTAGTCGTGCAAAAGACACTCAATAATTTCCCGATACTGTGACGACCAGGCATTATCACCTGACCTCAAGAATCTTGAACATTCCCTTGCAGCACAAGGCCCCCTAAATAAACCAGTAGTCTCTTGTGTTCAGTATACCCCCATAGATGCATGAATATAAAATAGACACAAATCATTAGCGAGTGCTGTCGGTATTGACGGGACTTTGAGTGCATCTTAACGTTATCATGTAAGGATTTAACCATAATTCCAATTAAATTCTAGTTATCATTACCGTGACACTTAAGTGTGTGAATATGTAGTTTAGTGACACCACGAAATCCAAAATTTGCGTCGCTTGGAACGGCTCACCTCACCGACAGACACATTAAAATGTGTCTGTCGGTGAGGTGAGCCGTGAGTCCAAACGCAAGACCTGAGAAAACGAGCAATAGAAAACTACACAATACTCGTGCAACCGGCTGTCGGCAAGATAAGCCCACCACCTACACAAGAGAAAAGAAAGAAAAGGGGAAAAAAACGCGCAATCCCTAATAAGTAGACGAATGAGACACTTGCAACAAGTGTGGCTGATTCTGCAATTGGATGTGGCGGATTCTGCAATTGGAGAGTCCGTTCAGGGTGAAGGTCAACAACCCTAATTAACCTAACGAAGGCTACCGCTTAAATAAGTATGTTTGCGCGAAGAAGCCATGACGTAAACTCTAAGGCGAGTTCAATATCCAAAATAAGCTGAGTCACTCCAACTCTCTGCATCGATCGCGTGGGACGTGAAAGAATTCTTGAGCAGTGAAGAAAAAGTATCGTACACTGAGCATGTTTTTGTGACAGAATGCATTACTAGAAATTTCAATTGGATATTCTTAACTACACGTTAATAAACTGCTTTAGAAGCGAAACTGAACCCAAGCTGCTAAGTTTCCTTCTCTCTGAAAAACTAAGCGAATATATCGATTAAACAGAACTAATCTTTAGGCTCGATCTAGCCGGGCAGTTTTTTAAACCTGAAGACAACCTGAGAACGCACACCAGTTTAAAATTTGTACGATAACATATCATAAATACGGATTTTGAATGCAAATATGTACGCACGAGAAGTAAATTCCCTTTAATGAAACTTCACGTGTTCTGTTACCTGTTGAAATGATAATGATGAAGGTGATGGAGATGATGAAATTTAATAAACGAAGTTCCATCGACAAATAGAGACAAACTATACACTAAAATTAGTTTATGTACAAAATACGCGCAGACACTGCAAGGTTCGCCTCGCAATGAAGGTCAGGCTGTCAGTTGAGACCGTGGGAAATGCGGTCCGAAAAAATGCACTCCCACTTCAAAAATTGCATGACAACCGCCAAGATAAATACAGCAGCGGCCCCCACAGGAAAGGTCTCAACCACCAGCCAGCGGGTATTGCGACGCCAACGCTCAGTCTCGCCGTATAAATTAGTGAATATGGTAGAATATCTCACTACAAACTAGCTATGCACAACTGATGTAGGCTCACATACACACGCTTGAAACACAAACCAAAATACAGGCAAGTCGTGGGAGAGTGAGAGGGCTGTAGTAATCCTTCGCCCGTTGTAGGACGCGCGGATTAACGCATTCAAGAACGTGTGCCGTTCATTTTCGTTGATTGTTTCAGCTACTACAAATTGGGACGCGAGACAAGGAAAACTCTTCAACGTGAGGTCGAATCAGCAAAACTTGTATAAAATAAGTTCCAATTCGAATTCGTATACTACTCTCTAAACCGTCACGAGAAGATATTCCTTCTTGTCCATTTTCTCATCGCTTAAGGAACAAAGCCACTGTAAATTTTACCTAAAAAATCCTAGGACTTTTCCTTGATTATTTGGAGAGAATAAAACCTTAACTATCACAGAGAACTGAGATTGCTCGCCAACAAAACTTAATATACAGCTCACTCTCACTAAAAAGAACTAAAATAAACCATTTATAACTTAGAGCTCATCAGTTCTTCCCCGATAATTTCTTCAAAAAGACATAAATAATCAATGTTTCGCATTCAAGTATACAATTAAGACGCGCACATAAAACATTTCCATTCACACTACCTCGTGCAAGCATCGCAAAAAAATTGAGTTGCTACCGTGCAATCGTTTGTCCTGTAAAACTTCGAAATTGACGACGTAAAAAGTATTCCGTTTCGTATCCCGAGACGAGCCGAAGCTTAGAATGGCTTCCGCTCCCACACACAAAATGTACAGGCCTTCAGACGGAGCTTACATGAGCACGAACAACTGAAATCTCAACATAAAAGACGACCCGAGAACGATCCGAAAACAGTATTATGTCATTCGGATCGTATTTATATATTTAACGGCAGTATTTTGCGTCAGAAACTTACACTGCAATTAAATACGCTAGTAAATGCAAGCATTGAAAAACCTACTCGCTGACGCATTAATTATTGTCTTAGAACCAAATATCGAAGGGCTTTGATGAAATAAAGTATAAAATTCACCTCTCGCTACTATTTCACTGCTTAGATGATACTTTAGGTTACGCAAGACAAGATATTTCAGAATTTGATTTAAATAAAATCATTTGGATAATTCAATAAAACGGGAGCTTTCAACCTGATATTTTAAAACTCTTTGCGAGTAACTTAAACTTTAAAAAAATCAAAAAATCTTCATTCTGTTTCACAACTGTAATGCATTAATTAATCTTTTTCGACTTTTCCCAAAACTCTGGAAAATGAAAGTATTTAGACTAGAGAAAACAGAAGCAAGATAAGCGGACTCGCAGGCGACGATCCTGAGGGTGTGGTGCCATGCAGAGCTCGATGCGCTGCTCCGTTGCCGGCACGTCAGCAAGAGCGGGTCGAGTTTCTCCGCCGCCCTCTTCATCAATGGCGCTGCGAAAATCACTCGAGCTCGACAAAATAAAGATACCAGCGTAACATTTGGTCCAACACGTTCTTCGGCAACTCAATATCATTCTTTCAAACACATATTTCCTTTGAACATATTTTCTGGCTAGGGAAATTGACCCCATTGTATAGACTTATTACGGTGCAAAGTGGGAACACTCATCCACAAAGAATAGTAACAGTGCCGAACCACAAATTGAAGCTTTTCAAAAACATTGTACACATGAGTGAGTTATTCTACTCGTAAGTTTAACCAATAGATGAACGTGAGACACGTGAGACATAAAGCCCCGTAAAACCATAAAATGTAGGAAAAAATGTGTCGTGGTCGCTACAGACACAAGTAAACGTGAACGATGGTGCATGTGGAGAAAGTGATATAAAAATAACGTATCTTGGCACTCTCCCCGTGAGGTAAGGATGGCCGAAGAAGTACAACGCGTAAAATTTCCGTAAATATCAGGCAAGGAGTGGCACTCACTGCATGACTCGTGAAAGCGACGCTGGACCAAGATGCAGATCCTAGATAGACTTAGATTTACTACACACCGACCAAAGCGATCTCGCAGCACTAACAACTAGAGAGGACATTTACAACACCGACTGCCGGGATCCCCAAAGCTCGCTATGCACAGGAGCATCAGCAGCGCCCGCACGCTGATTCATCACTGACGAGCTATCACACGCTCCTAGAGATGCTGTCAACGCCCGCCTTCGTTGATCCCGATAAAACGTTCGAAAAATAACGAGTATTTAAGAAAATTTACGTTTGTCACGCGGTTGATCGGATAACAACTGAAAAGACTGTTAAGTCGTCAGCAGCGGTGACAGCCAAGACTGTTGGGACGAGGGCGACTTTTTACAAGGAAATCCTGGCGATCTTTTTAAGTCAGAAGTTATCAAGAAATAAGAACAATTGTGGTAACGCCATACACAGCTTGATCACCGCTTTGGAAAACGAAGAACGTAGATAACCGTTTGCTTCAATGGAGCACAGACTTGCGAGTTAACGGAAGCGGGAAAAGGGAGAAACGAGTAGCCGGGTAGCTCAACAAGCATTAAAGAAAAATAACTCCACGAGAGAAAAGATGTAGTCGTACGTACGCGCATAGATAACCGCTAGGAAAAAATGGAATCCAATCCAAAGAGAAACCATTGATGGCAAAAGTGGACTTTTTTTGCCCGACCGTAATGTCAACCAAGCCAAGCCCCTCAGCAGAAGAAACTAGTTCCAAGACGAGAAACTTTCGTTTAAAAAGTAAGACACCAATTCTCTCCTTTATAATCTGCACCATAGATAATCCTACACACAGCTAACTTAGCTATACGCCGAAACAGTCAAAAGGGAAACAAACAATCATCTTAAGTAAGTGCATCCAGTGCAGCTGAACTCAACTCATGCTTGCGGTTGGAATTCAGAAGGGCATTACTCTCACACACGCTGTACATTTCGGACATGATAAGCGGGTCAAATTTCTACCATATGAATTTTGCAGCCATGGGCTGGGAATACACTCAGAAAAGCGAAACAGCGCAGGTAAATTTTAGCTACACGCACCCATTCACTTTCTAACTACGCTCAGACTTGCATTAAAGCTAATTATTCTGATGAAAATAAATGGATAAGACAAGTAGGTAGACCCGAGTAACTACGCACAAGCACTGGACGAACACACAGCGTCTGCAGAACTAGCAAGTGTCATAGTACTAACAATATTTCCGGCCTCTCATGTTCTCCAGACCTTCACAAATATTACAGTTGGCTTGAACAGTGTCACGTCTTCTCGGTAATCCTTAAGAAGGTATCTACATTTCCGGAGTTAAGTCTAATTCCTTGGGAGTAGCCATAGCTTTTGGGGCTTACAGTTATGAATGAACAGCTGCTTATTTTCTATGGTAAAACATAGAATGATATTCTCGAGCGAGTTCTGACTATGCCACATCTAGAACGAGTACACGTCTGGTTCTTAAGTTTCTCAATAAAGTTTGAATGCTTTTCAACGCTATCAAGGAGGAAAACACAAACTTTTCCCACAGATGACCAACTGTACAAACAGAAATTTTCCGTTCATTTTCCATTGAGATGATCTCACTGTAGACAAGGTGACTCGGGTGATATTACTGTTTGAGTAGCACCATAGTGAGCAGTGAGCAGTGATCAGAGGCAGGAGCAGCAACAAAACAAGAGCGTGCTCGCGTAGCTTGAGGGTCTACGAGCGCTTATCTCGCTGCTTCCTGCCCTGTTTGTGCCGTCCCTACATCGGCGGATAGGGCCCATGCCCGAAGCCTCCCAGACCGGTGCTATAGGGCGGCAGTCCTGCAGTAGGAGTAGCGGAAAACGCCTGGTAAGGATTGCTTTGTAAAGATGCAGGATATTGGGAGGCTGCGGCTGCAGCGGCCGCAGCAGCAGCAGAGGCAGTTGCTGCTGCAGCTTGGCTAGAAGAGGGCGAGGCATGCGCGGCCGCTGCGGCAGCGAGACTCGAGTATTGACTGGAGTACGGACTGTACTGACTGGCATACGCAGCAGCAGCCGCAGCGTTATACGAGCCTACAGATGATGAAGCAGCTCGGCTGAACTGAGACGATCGGTAGGCCGACGGAGGGTATTGGGACGAATACGTCGACTGGTGTGCAGGGAAAGGAGCAGGAGAAGGAGTCGAAGGCATAGACGTTGGGGCAGGGGAAGAAGAAGTTAGCAAACTCTGTAGTTCTGATGACAGGGCTTCAGGTCTTCTGAAAGCGGATGATCCAGCACCAAGAGAATAATTTAGATAATCGAGAGCAGACGAGTGTGCCGCAGAAGAGATTAGGTCCTCAGTGGCGCTTGGATCGTACTGGCTAAGCAGGCTGGAAAGGGAGTGAGCAGCGTCTGAGGAGCGCGTCAGCTGCCCAACATCCATGCCAGAAAAATTGAGACCGCCTGCAGAGCCAGAACTAGGCAGCGCAGACGAAGACGAACAGGACGACTGCATGCTCGGTAGACTACCGCCCGATGACGGCGAGTCTGTCGAGGCAATGGACGACACGGAAGACGATAAATATGACGACACAGATGATTGGCTGGTTGTAAACGCAGAGGTCTGAACATGAGGGGCTACCTGGGCCACATTGCTGCTGCCGCTTGAACTACTTGAGTGCAAGAACGGCTGGAACAATGGTTGGCTGCTACTGCTGCTACTATATGAAGAATGGGCATACGCCGAAGAAGATGAAGGTGGCAATGTATGATCTGGGATAAGGTTACTCATGCTCTGCAAGCTGGAGAGACTGCTCGACATTTTATCATGTACGTTTGGCTTCACAATCCCCATCAAAGGCTCGGACGCAACAGAAGACGACGATGAAGATGCCGACTTTGCGCGCTTTGCAGCTCGCTGTTGCTGTTGTTGCTGCAGATGCTGCTGCTGTTGAAGCTGCCGATCAGCCAGACTAGCTTCTCTCAAAGTGCTGCTCATGCTGAGATCCTGGGCATTGGTGGAGGACGACAGAGAAGACAAACTCGTTAAGTCCTGAGGGACGTCAAGAGAAGGCTCCATGGCTGTCGTTTGGCGGAGTGGAGTAGTGAGATTATTACTACTTGCTGCAGCAGGAGTATTAACTACATTAGCGTTTGCGGCCGAAGAGCCGTGGTCAGCCGACGTGCTGTTGCTGGTAAAAGCCATAGAGCTCTCGTTAGCACTGAGAGTTTCTGCAGTCGGTAGATTTGATGAGCTGTCTGTATGAATACCGGTATTGAGAGGTACTGGAGGAGCAGATTCACTCGTGCTCAGTTCACTAAAGCTTTTAGGAAGTTCTTCAGCAGAAGCTGCAGAGGAAGACCCGGTGGTGCTTTTCTCTTGGGAACGAGCAGAATCTTCCCCTGCATTTTTCTTACTTCCAGGTCCCTGGTCTGTATCCATAGAAGTGTCATTGTTCGTTGTTTTGCTACCAATTTCACTAGGAGTAGTCTCTTTAGGTTTTTTGGTTTTGCTCTCACTATTGGATTCCGAATTCTTATCACTATTGCCAGAAGGAGGAGCAACAGAAGTGTTATTCTTATCCTTCTTTTCAGAACTAGATTTGGAACTGTCAATGCGAACAGGTGCTCGCTGATTCCCTGCACGTTTGGGGTCCCTAGCTAGGTTAGTTTTAGGGGCAATTTTCGTACCACTCGTACCAGCAACTGGTGTAATACTTAATGATGAGTTCTTAGGCAAGACAGGCGTGAGGGTCACCTGGGGACTTTGATTCTTCCCAAGGCCTTTCCCACTACCAGACCCCGCGGCCCTGTTAGCAGGTGTAATCACTACGCTCTTGTTGAGCAGGGCTCCCTGCGAGCTGGACGAGACGGGCACAGCGATAGTCTGATAGGTCGTCTTGCCCTTACTGTTAACTACAGGCCGACGAACAATCCTGACAGCAGTTTGGCCTTTGGGCCCCATCATTTGCCCCATGGCGTACGGGGCACCCATAGGGGGTCGGCCCCGACGTGCCCCCGCACCACGCATCATCGCACCTCCTCGCATCACACCACGAGCCGCCAGGCCTCCACGGCCGGCGTTCATCATGGTGGGCACGATGGTGACGCTGCCTTGGTTCAGAGGTAGGCCGTAGGACTCGTTGCCGGACGGCACGCGGATGGCAACTATCTTTCCGTCCGCCAGCCGCAAGTACATGCCCTTCTGCGTCTTGATCACCATGACCGACTGCCCTGCGCTCAGCTCGATGGGCTTGCCATCACCGCTGTTCGTAGGAATGCTCACATCTGTAAAAGTACGCACTCAATTAAAAAATGAATAGGGTCGGGTTCACAGTCACATTCCAAGGGGAAATTTAAAATAAATGTCCCGATGATGGGATCGTGTGTGATGCTTACCTGGTTTAACAACTTTTAACTTAGTTGGCTGTATTACATTCTAATCGAAAAGAATGTGTACTTTGACGTTAAATGCTTAGAATCTCAAAATTATTGTTAGAAAAACTATAATTCAAAATATGTTAAGATTTTTGAATTTTTTTGCACATATCGAAACAAAAACTTCCCTCTCCGAGGTGCCATTATCAATAAAGCCGTAACTACGTATTCGGGTATTTGCGAATTCCATGTATACTTTTCTTGACGTTCTCATTTCTAGCGACTGCAATACTTTAACTGCGTGTCCGCTCACCAGATTTAGATTCCCCGGACAATTCTATAGAGAGCAGCGAAAAGTGAGCACACAAAAGTCACAAGTTGACGTCATTCAGACATCGTACCCTCTGAGCGCCCACGAGCCACCGATTAAGCAGCGTCTTCGAGAGCCCTGTAACCTGACACACCTTTAGGCACGGTGATCTGCTGCACAGAGACACCCTGCTTAGCAAGAGCGTCGGCTGGGAAGCCACTTCCAGCGCCCCTGTTCTGCACAACTCCGTGTCTGGTCATGAGGAGGTTGCCGCCTGCCAGCGCCATGTCTCCGCCCGCCTGCATCGGCCTCACCGTCCCCACAGGCTTCGCGTAAACCACACCGCTATGGCACACACGAGTTCATGTTAGTTTAATTAAGAAGGTAAAATATTTAATACATGTGAACATTTATCATGGAGCAGTTACTACTCAGAAAAGATGTGGTGACTGGGATAATTCTTCAAACATGATGGTTTTCATGAGTGCCAAACTATATTATCAATGAAATATCTGAGAAGCAGCTGCAGTTACCACTTGTAAAAGGCCGAGATATAGATGACAGTAGTATATAACATGGTACAATGTAAGGATAAGCAATTAGAATAAACTAGCAACACAAAATACCGGTTATCTGCAACGAATAACTAATTAATGATCAATAACGAATGATTCCGAGCTCTAGCAAATAGTACGTAATTCACACTGAAAGGTTGGAGAAACTAAGTGAAGCGCGAACTAGAATAGAGTTAAAAAAGCATTTGTGCTGGAGGTCAATAGCACAAAATGCCCCGTCATTCGAAAAAATAAAAAAGAGAACAAGGTCTACCTAACTGGAAAGTATACCGATACCGGTCTCTTGCAAAAAATGATTATGAAGCTGAACTGGTTTATTAGGGTTAGAGGCACCAATCATTTAACGCCTGTTAACGGGGATGAAAACTTCTTTGTAAACGTGCTTAGAATATTGACAACGGAATAATATTTCATTTCGGCCAAGATAAATTTCTTCATTAGAAACAAAACTTTTATCGCAAGCACACAACGTTCGATGCAAAATGAGCGTTTTCTGATGAACTTACCCAATTTTGGTTCCAACAAGATTTTGCTGGCCTTTCTGGAAGTTAGCATAGCCCGGCCTGTTGATGAAGGAAATGTTGGCTTGCTTTTCAAGCTCGTAGGACCGCTTTGCCAGCCGCTTCTCGGCGCGCGAGAGTTGCTTGTCCTTACGATCTACCAACAGAGACTCGTGCCTGAAGGGCGTCTTTGTCAGAAGTTTACCGTAAGTCCTCACGATTTCTTTAAGCACATCATCGTCGTATTCGTCGATTTTGTCACTCAAGTCTTGTTCTTCAGGTTCCTCTTCGTTATCAACGAGCAGGTTGCTGATTTCTTTAGATGAGAGGTGAGCATCAGGGTTGAGTTCATCTAAAATTCTGTCTGATATTCCCTGTTTGTTGACCTGTCGATCGTAAATTCGTCTCTCTAGAGAGTTGTCCGTAACAAGCCTGTAAATGTAGCACTGCTTTTGCTGGCCGTACCTGTAGACGCGGCACACGGCTTGGGTGTCGTGACAAGGGTTGAAAGAGGCGTCGAACACGACCACTCGATTAGCGCCCACCAAATTAATGCCCAAACTACCTGCACGAGTCGATACCAAAAATATCCGCACGTGCGGGTTAGTGTTGAATTCATTAATTAGTTTCTCTCTTTCCTGTGCAGACGTGCTTCCATCAAGGCGAAAGTACGATCGGTTTTTGGCCCAAACTTCATAGGTGCCAGGGATGTAATATCGCTGTAAAAATTCCTCGATCAGCGACAAGGTAAACAGAGATTGCGAAAACACAAGCAAGTTGTCGCCAACCCGAAGAGTTCCTTCCAGGATCTTGAAAAATATCTGAAACTTGACTGAATTTTCTAATAGACCTGGAATATATTCTTTGATTAATTCTTCGGCCCATTCGAAAGTTATTTCCTCTTTTTTAGTTTCTTCCTTCTTCTCAGAACCATCTTCCTTACCTTTCTTGGCTCCTTCCCCTTCAGATTTCTCATTCGCGTCTTTGTCAGAAGATGTTTTCTGTTCGTCTTTAGCAGTCACGTCTGGGGTTTCTTTTGTATCACCTTCCTTGGTCGGTCCTGACACACTGAAATCAGTCTTGAGACCTTCCGCTGGAGGCACAGCAGCTGCCCCTCCACAGCCATTGGCGGTAGGCGCATCAGCCCGCGAGACTCCCGTGATGGATCCATCCATGTTGCTCATCCCCTGATGCGACATGTTGCCATCCACCGGCACATGTTGCGGCTGCTGTTGATGGTGTTGCTGCATTTGTTGCTGCTGGTGGTGCAGCTGCTGAAGCTCTGGGTTTGAAGCATCGCCTTGTTGCAAGTTCTGTCCATTGTGCTGCATGATGCTTGATATGGAGTGTTGCTGTTGTTGAGACATGGAATCTTGCCCGGCTATGGGTTGTTGAGACATCATCTGTTGTTGAGACATTTGCTGTTGCTGTTGTTGCTGTTGCTGAGACATGGGTAAATGTTGCTGTTGCTGGCGCATCGTCTGTTGTTGATGAGTCATTTGAGGTTGCATGAGGTCACTCGTCGACTGATTCGGATGCTGCATCATATCCTGCGGTTGCTGCATCATGCCTCCGGTAGAAGACACCAAACCTTGAGAAATTTGCTGCTGCTGTTGTTGCTGTTGCTGCTGCTGTGGCTGCGCCTGACTATTTTGGCCCAAATCAAGCGGAGAGTGGTTGGTGGGCCCCAGGTCCATGGGGGAGTGGTTGGACGAGCCGAGATCGAGAGGCGAGTGCATGGACTGTGGAATGCTGTAATTACCCATTGATTGAGATGGAGGCAGCTGCTGTTGACGAGAAGGCTGTTGCTGTTGCAGCTGCATCTGTTGTTGTTGTTGTTGTTGTTGCTGCTGCTGCTGCTGTTGTTGTTGTTGTTGCAGCTGTTGTTGTTGTTGTTGCTGTTGTTGCTGCTGCTGTTGTTGTTGTTGTTGCTGCTGTTGCTGTTGTTGTTGCTGCATGAGATGGGGATGCATGTACTGAGGAGGCGTGCCGTACGGACTACCATAAGCAGGAGGGTAGAGCTGACCTGAGGGATCAGTAGCGTTGGTTGAAAAGCCCTGTCCACCATACCAAGGGTACCCCGACATCTGCTGAATGCCAGCGTAACCTTGCTGGGAGGCCTGCTGTTGCTGTTGCTGCTGGGGGGTCATCCCTCCATAACCCGGCACCCCGTACCCAGGGGGCAGGCCTGGGTGTCCAGAAGTGGGCATCCCAGAATGCATCATGTGGGGTGACATCAAATTCGGATCCGTCATGCCCTGCATGCCGCTCAGGTCACCGACCCCTGGTACCACAGAAGAAAACGTGAGTCAGATGCATCAATGTCACAACTCTTGATACACTTGATGTTGTGCGGTATTTAAGCCGAGATCCTTAAAATTAATTTACCTATCTACTATTACTTTTATACTCGATATCACCCGCTGTAACCGAGACTAAGACGATATAACAGAGACCATAGTTATTAGAAATTATTTCCTTTTTGACACACTGTTAAAGTCAGTATTACTAATACCATCTCTAACCTCCAACAAATCATAGAGTTTATCAATGACCTTGATAATCACTCATACTTTAAAACTATAGTATGTTAATAGTCTTTGACAGAGTTGGCTTCTTAATTAAAAGAATTTCTTTAGAGGCTGAACGAACGTTGCTGTAAGTAGTTGTAATGGTTGCTGTAAGTAGTTGTATAGAGAACGCAGGAAATAAGAGGTAGAGTCGTTAAGAATACCAGATAGAAGAGCTGCATGTGCATCAAAGATACATAGTGCGTTCACGGTTTAACTCTCGACATTCGAACAGAATATGCTTCTTCGTCAATGGAACGACACACTTTTAATAGTATGGTTGTGGTCAACTTCTCAGTAGATATCCATGAGCTAGGTGTGTGAGTTCTGTTCTGACACGTGCTAGTGTACTTCCCATCGTCCGTAACTACAGTAGGGATTTGGAAAAGGTTCGTTAAAGGGTTTGATTATCTTTTCAACTTATTATCAGTGATTGCACTTCAATCGCACTTACATGATTTGCGAACCAATTTTGTAAAATACCATTTATAGTCTGACCTTGGTAATTTATTCTGCCCATATTTCTAACCAAAACCCCTCTCGCAGCCAGGTCCGCTGCTCCATTCCTTCAACGCCCACATGACTGGGGACCCAACAAAACTCCTAATTTTGAAAGCTCTTGTCGATACATCATTGCATTAATATCACAAGTAGATGATTAGGATTGTATTTTGAGATAACTTGTACATAACTTTTAGAGTGTGTGACTATGGTAATGTTTGGCTGGGCCAGCACCTCGGCATGTTGTGATCCTTCATAAATTGCACATGCAGCTGTGAACGAGGACGGTTCCTTGTTTATGCGTTTGCCTAAGATTTTTAACCCTTTCACTCCCAAATTGGGACAAAGCGTCCCAAGGATTTCAAGTAAACCCTTTAGGATATATAATCCCATTATGAAATACCGATGGGACAAAAAACTCCCCGACCTGTAACATAATCTATGGAAGTGGAAATATTTTAACTAATTTTTCAAATATCCTAGGCTTATAAACAAGTGATATATGCCATAAGTTTTATTTCTCTGAAAAAAAAATCGGTAGTGAAAGGGTTAAGAAGTGAAGGAAACAGTAAGCAACGCCAGTATTCGCACGAGATCCATCTGTGAAGATACTTGATAAGAACTGGCGAGATTGAAAATGATCACACCACATGGACTTGAATTGATTAGCATCGAGGTTTTGTCTGCGAGACGTAAAGATATCTCAGCATACGTCAAAAGAGGGAATCTCTCATGAATGTTGAGGGATACAAGTTTAGGCCAAGCAGAAGTAATTAGTGGTCAGTGTTATACTGTTGGCGTATTCTCGTTACTCGTACCAATACCAGGTATCAATAACGGCGGACCTTAAGAACGTTGAAAATAATAATATATACCAGCAATAAACAAAGTTAAAATATTACAAAATTCACAGGTAAAATGTTGCAAGCAATATTTTTCTAGAATGAGTTCTTCTTCATACTCGTACAACATTGTAACATAAGCACAAATATATATATGTAGCACGAGTGATTTAACATATTTTTAAACATAAATGAAATGCAGGACATTCGTTGAGAATTTACATGAAGATTTATGTAAGCATAATCACTCGAGAGAAACAACAGCCTAACCATTCGGGATTGAATGTTGTATTAAAATCTACAAAATACGAGTAATGAAGTCTACACATAACCGTCTTTTTAAACCCGTTTAACACTGCTTGATTTTCAACAACGTGAAGGCTAGCCACAAAATGAATTTGGCGTCTAGGGTATAAAATTTCATAGATAGATTTCATAGCTCATGAGTCAATATCGACAGTATATTGTTCACTTATTTAGATTAAATGTGAAAGTCATGGCTGAGAAATTGAATCACTTGAATCGGCAGAAAATTCTTCACGAGTAACATCGAGCTCGGCGCTGAATTAATTTACGCATCCTGTCATTAGTATCATAAAGTATTCTAAGAGAACACACTGTTTCGTTCAGAGTATACATGAAGAGTAACTAGAAAGCACTACAAAGACACCGGATCAGCACTGACCAGGGTGCTGCTGTTGTTGCTGCTGCATGTGATGCTGTTGCTGGTGCTGCTGCATGCCAGACAGCCCGTGAGAGAGGTGACCTGAACCCATTGATCTGTTGGCGCCCATCTGGGTGTGATGCCCATGAGACCCTGCTGAGTGGGCTCCCAAGGAGCCCCCTTGAGCCCCTTGGTTGAAGTTGGGCAGGTTCAGAGACCAGTTCGTCGAGTGGCTCTTGCTGCTTCGAGCCTTGCCCTTGTGATCTATCTCGTCCAGGTCAAGGTCAAAATCTTCATTGAAGCGCTTCATCAGGAAGTTGTAGAGCACGTCGGGGTGGTTCCAGATCTGCCAAGACACAGCATGTGTGTAACACAACTCATAAGCGAGACTGGACGATCAGCGGGATGTTAGTTAAAGAACGTCAACATCTGATAAAAATTCAAGATTCATTATTGTGCGAATGAATTTAGTAATGTTTAGATTCACTGGTGATAGTCTCCACCTCCACTTCTTTCTAATAGCAGAGATTAGGTAATGAATATTTCAAAATAAATAGACCGCTCATTGAGCGACTCAAATAAATAATCAAGAGAGAAAGGATAAATTGAGAGAGATAAATTGAGTGAGACGATACAAGGAATCAAGCCACAATAAAAAAGGAAACCGTGTACTGGAGTAAAAAGAGTGAGAATACAGCAAATTGAGATCAGGACGAGGAAACTACGAGTAAAGGACCGCAATCTTAGCTGCTGAATTACACAATAAGTGGGTGAATACAGACAGATAAGCAAGTAAAGAGTGTGCTACAAGATCACGCCTCAATGATTTATATTAGAGTAATGAGTATGATTTGATACCAACACGAACACTAGGGCTCACTGACACTCCAAAGCAACAGATTTCAAAACAACATCACACCTCAACAGCAGCACGTTGGTGAGGATATGCAAGGGCATCACCTACGCGGCGAGAGCCTCGCGACACAGGAGCAGTTTCTGAACAGCTTTGTCACGCGCTTATTAACAAACGTATTAGTCATAACGACGGCAACAGCTGCGCCTCACCTTGCAGCACACGGCGAAGGCCTTGAGGGGGTTGGCGACGGCTTTGGAGGTGCTCAGCTCTGCCATGAAGGCCGAGTAAAGCTTGCGCTGCATCGCCGTCAGACGACAAAATAGCACGTGTTCATGCTTGCACGGCAGGGAAGCCTGTAGCACCGTGTGGCCACGCCTGCAGGTACATTATTAAAGTAGAAGTATTCAAATGAGAGTCCCCAGCGCGTCAGTAGCAAAACCTATATATAACGCGGCATAAATTTCAGCTTATACAACAGTACAAATAGGGTTTACCAATGGGGTCACAATGAGCTGATACGTTGTGAAATCAAATTTAATAAACGATCAAAGCGGCACACAACTTCAAACACTTACGCCATCAATGGATCAAACATGAGCGACAGTTCTATTTTCGAACGCATCGCGTTGCGTTGCCCACATGCGAGCAACATACTTCTTTTCTTTAGAGGCTCCTAGCAGCAATTAAATTAGAAAATTTAAGTCTGGTAGCAAAAGCGTTAATATGAGTCACTTGTACACAGCTCAACTAGTACTAGCTGCACCAGATCCACTGATCATCAAAGGGAAATTTTGAAATTTTGAAAGTTGAGTTAGGTATAAACACAAGAGCAACGCTAATTTGGCAACCATGGAAAGGGTGGAGGTTTTTGACTTGAAATGGAGAACGAATTAAAGCACAGAAACGAAAAGTAAGGACCTTGCAACAACCATTTCTTTATATTGGGGATTTGCTTGCCTTCCCCCAAAGAAATTCGCTTCTTTCAATAGGAAGTGACTTTTTAATTCTACGTCCTTCTCTGACGACATTTGAGATGCACAAGGGCTCGTCCTTGTATACTCAGCTAACACAAATAGCTCGATGGTAATATAAGACGATCCAAGTGTACACTACCGAGAGCTCAGAATGATATCAGAAAGTGATTATGATAAAATTTAATACTTTTTCCATGCAAATGATTCAGTTTCAGCATCCAGGAAAACTTTCCAGATAAAATTGCTTGCAAAAAAGGTTGAAGAACATTGCCTAAAAAAGCGACTGGGCAAAGAAAATGTTGTCGCTAGTGTTCCTACCCAAACAAGATATGGATTATTGAACCCCTAAATTTACAAGAAAATTAGATGTACATGCGCTATAAGCTCGAAGCTTAATAATATTGATACGTAGTTCTCGACTGATCCATAAATTATTCCATTCTTTCTTTGATCAATGAATTAACTATTCCCTAGGAGCAGGGTGTAATTTTAGCCCAAATAATGGTTCCTTAGAATAATAATTTCTGAAAAATTGAGTCCAAAAATCTACGGAAGTATC
>VOMN01055687.1:0-45670 GCA_014899125.1 Orchestia grillus
TCTCGAACGTTACGAATACTTATTTGACCCACTGTACTTGCCTCTTATTGAAGGGGTCCGGGAATCTATCCCGAGCGGAATACTTTCTTTTATAAAGATAACTTAAACATACATTCACGTGGACTCTTTCCTAATAATTGAAGGTGAAGCCTCCTCTTCCTAAAAACTCTCATATTATTTACTACCCATGAGTATGAAACACTAGCTCTGTTCCTTGTGTGTGTGGGACGCGGCCCACGTAACTGGTTTGCGTGCCGCAGAGGGGACGTTCAGGACCGCCTCATAGAGGGCGGCTGTGTGGAGTGGACGGTGTACGCTCTGGACGAGGGGGCCGGCACCCTCAGCCCCTCCTCACAGGAGTGCTGCGCTGCCCTCCTCCTCAACCTCTCCCTCAGGACACGGGGCAGAGCGGCTGTCCTGCCCCTCATGGGGTACCTCATCCCCACTGTCACCAAGCTACTCGCCGAGAAAAGACCTGCTGTGAGTACGCGGCAAACTTCAATAAGCCTATGTAGCACAGTGCTGCACTCAGGCAACTATCCATGCCTCTGGATATATTTTAAGCTATTGTTCAAAAGCCATTTTACATGGAAATTATACCAAAAATCAGTAAAAGGGAATTATTCCGCAGGAATTTCTTTTTGAACATGATCTGCATCATCGCAGCGCTCCTAAAGAAGTGATGATACCAAAATATTCTGTTTAATTTGAAACAAAAATGTGAGCTATATAAGGTTAAATATGGAATTTATTTCTTCGAAGAGCATCTCAGTAACAGCATCAATTCCAGAGGTGGGCGGTCTGGGCGGTGTACTGAGACTCGCTGTAATCGCTAGCTATTTAGTGGTAAAATATGAAAAATTACATTATCATTTCGGCCGTCCTGTTTTTTCAGCATCTCTTAGGCTCTTGTCTTCTCCGTATTAGAACTTGACGTTAGATTTAGAGTTGATTAAATTCACTGTCTGCAGTCTTCATCTAATTATAATTGAAATCTCCGTTTCACTGATTTGTCTGAGATCACCGTCTTACTGATTTACCGGGAATCACCGTCTTACTGATAAATTGGAAATCACTGTTTGACTGATTTGTCGGAAATCATTGTTTTACTGATTTGTCGGAAGTCACCTTTTTATCAGGGTATCAGAAATCTAAATATTACAAATATATCTAAAGTCAACGTTTTAGAAGTGTAACAGAAGTTACTCATGCCAGTGTATCAGTAGTCGCATTTTTACTAGCTTATCGGAAGTAGTCCTTTTCTAACGTATCTGAATTGACCTTTTTGCGAACGTGCCTGAATTGACCTTTTTGCAAACATGTCTGATTTGACCTTTTTGCGAACATGTCTGAATTGACCTTTTTGCGAACATGTCTGATTTGACCTTTTTGCGAACATGTCTGATTTGACCTTTTTGCGAACATGTCTGATTTGACCTTTTTGCGAACATGTCTGAATTGACCTTTTTGCGAACATGTCTGAATTGACCTTTTTGCGAACATGTCTGAATTGACCTTTTTGCGAACATGTCTGAATTGACCTTTTTGCGAACATGTCTGAATTGACCTTTTTGCGAACATGTCTGAATTGACCTTTTTGCGAACATGTCTGAATTGACCTTTTTGCGAACATGTCTGAATTGACCTTTTTGCGAACATGTCTGAATTGACCTTTTTGCGAACATGTCTGAATTGACCTTTTTGCGAACATGTCTGAATTGACCTTTTTGCGAACATGTCTGAATTGACCTTTTTGCGAACATGTCTGAATTGACCTTTTTGCGAACATGTCTGAATTGACCTTTTTGCGAACATGTCTGAATTGACCTTTTTGCGAACATGTCTGAATTGACCTTTTTGCGAACGTGTCTGAATTGACCTTTTTGCGAACGTGTCTGAATTGACCTTTTTGCGAACATGTCATCATTTGAATTTCTACGAGCACATCTACATTCACAACGTCACAAGAATTCGAGTACATGCAAGAAAATCCCAGTTCATTTTGCGGGAAGTATTCAGTAGCAAAGCGCATTGCCGTGCAGGTGGTGTCGTACGTGAGTGGCGCCCTGTACAGCCTCCTGTCGGAGCCCCGCTTCCGGCACGAGGCCCTCGCCCTCCGCCTCGACTCCTCTGTCGCTCGCCTCGCCCAGGTGAACCCCAGCTGCACTCTACCCATATGAATATATATATTAAAAGAAACTTCCGTTGGAATCTAGAATGCTCAGTTAAACTTGTTTTTGTTTGACAGTTAATTAAGCTTGTTTTTGGTTCAGGCGACCCCCCAGCTGTAACCCATCCATATGAATATATTTATTAAAAGAAATTTCGCTGAAATTTAAGATGTTCAGTTAAACTCGTCTTTGGTGTGATTCCACAGTTCCCGCCCACACTAATGAATATCAGCCCATTTCTGACCCACCGGCTGCTTATTGTGTTCCTGGTAAAATAGTGTCGTCGCGGGAGGCGTGTGAGGAGAAATTCGACCGAAATTTAAAATGTTGGGTTCAATTTGTCTCTGTTGCCAACTCGATCTCTAGGGCAATGAAACATGGTGGAGGTTGTCGTCGACGCGCTCTCAGGGCTCGTGGGTTAAGAGAGTAGGCGTAGTTGTTCCTTCAATAGAAGATAATGGAAAATAAAAGGTCTACGTAATACTAATGCGTTACTTGTAATGATGTAGCTTGGTGGTCCACATACGTTTTGTACGCACGGTTTAATAACATTATATTAACTGAAAATTTTTAATATGTTCATATATGGTATCTATGTATACAGTGCTGTACAATCACGACCAGGAGCATTCGAGTTTGGTAAGAAATGACGTACATTTCGAGTTAGGGATTAACGTTTGTGATCAGTTGGTCTCGACTGATTAAAATTATTTTTTTAAATATGTTTGGAAGCATTGTAATATACGCAAGGATTTACTTGAGAGCTTCACCAGCTGTTTTTAAATATTTTAGGTCTCCTCATTTTTTAGTACAAATTTTTGACGCAAAGTCTATATTATAAGTAAATTAAAATTTTGAAAATATTCGTATAATATAATTTCTTTATGAACGCTAGGTATCGTTAAAGCTAATTGCAATTTTTGAGTGAAATTGTTTGTGGTTTTGTAGAAAATATCATAACAGAAAGTATTTCTTGCAAGTTAGAGGAGCTCCAGACAGGGAGTGCTGCCAGAGATTTACATTGACTAACACCTGCCCTAACTTGTACTTGTGGCGCTGCTCTCCAGTCGTCAGAAGAAGAGGAGTACAGGCAGCAGCTGCAGTACCTGGTCACCCAGCTGCTGAGGGAGGACAGCCCCACCCCGCCTGTGTCCCCCCCACCGTCGCCTCTCCACCTCCAGGTCTTAGCAGGCGCAGAGTTGTAACTTCTGTTGCGCCCACGCAAGTTCCCTCGGGACGTCCTGTGCCAGTTGGGTCGGGATAGTTGGGTTTGTCTGTCGTAAGCTATGGAGACTGTTGTCCCCAGGGGAGCACTACTAGGTTACCTCACCTATAGATAGGCTTTCAAGGTCTTCTATCTTCAGTGCCCACTTTCTTTTTTTCAATTTTCATACAATCTTTGCTATCTCTTGTAAGTCTTTTTTCGTCTTCATTTTCAACTTATTGTTTCTATGTGCAGGATATCGTAAGTGGGAACACACCTTGTGCATAGTTCCTCATTCTCTAGAGTCCACAGTAAATGGTTTCTTCTGTTCGCTCGCTTTAGATCACATTCTATGAGGATTTGGAGCTTTAAGCCAACTCATAATAACGCTCGCGCATTTTGATTGATAAGTGCATTCATTTACTCTCAATTAAAGTCATTTTCTATTTTTACAGGAGAGTTGAACCCGCTAAAGGTGCGTTTTAGAATTTTTCCAAGCAACAAGCTTCTGACTGGGCATTGTAGAACATGCCAAACAGTTACATCAATTCTGAATTATGTGAGAAAGAAAATCAATGAAATTTAGTTATGTATGATCTGAAATAGAATGCAGTACGTACTCTAAATTTTGCCTAGCGCACTATTGGAGCGTTGCAAAGCGAACCAGAAAATAATGGAGCCCTGCAATCTCCTCACATATCGCGACACGAAAAGAACTGGCAGACGCTTGAATCCTAGGGTGAAATGAATGGCCGCGCTGTAGCGCAGAGGCCACACGAGTTAGCCCTGTTTATTGGGGCTCCGGTGGCGACTCTAGTCTTGTTACACTCTATTGAAACTCGAACTGACTTTTTATTCGGTAGCGGCGTCTTTTTAAAGGAAATAAGGGGAAATTTCTTACTCATGCTCACGATTTGGCTAGGAATTTCACCTCGTTAAACTTTTCATTCTTTCATTGTAATATAAAGTTAAAACCAGAACATATTTGGATACTTCTGGCAACCAGAATGTCTCGAAGCACTGTAGGTTACGTTGTGAAGAAATGGAGGATGACTGTGACCACGGAAAGTTTTTCAAGATCTTGAGCACCCCTAAAGATTCCGATTGGAAATTCACGAACATGTTATGTAGGGTTGAAATTAATCCGTTTGTGACTTGAGATAAAATTTGAAAAGATCTTGTTGCTGCTGAAATACATGTCTGTAAAAAACAATTAGTAACGAACTTCAGCAACAAGAACTCAAATCCCAAACTCCCCGCAAAACCCCGTTGATAAAAAACGGTATTTAAGATCAAGATTGCAGTTTGCAAAAACAAATTTGGAGCACGATAATTATTTTTTCAAAAATGTTGTGTTCTGATGAAAACAAGATAGTTTTATGGCCATAATGATGTCACTTATGTTTGAGGGAGAGAGAGAGAGATAGAACAGCTTATACTCGGCAGAACACGAACCGAACTGTGAAAGGTTGCGGGAGTTAAATGGTATTGGGTTGATTTTCATTTAGTGGTACAAGATAATTGAAAGTCATTAAGGGAACTATGAATTAAGCTAGCTATCCTAAGATTTTAGAAAATTATTTGCAAAAATCTACTGCGAGTTCGGATTTAGGATCTGATTGGCTATTTCAACAACGTAATCTTAACCATACCGCGAATGCAACTCGTGAATAGTTCAAAGCAACAAAATAAAGGTTGACCTGGCCTAGTCGATCACCGGATTTAAATTCAATGGGAAATTTATTCAGAAAAGTCATAAATAAGATCCACGAATGACGCCCGACCAACTTCAGTGAATTGAATGTGTTTGCCGAAGAAGAATGGGCTAAGATTCCAGTCAAAATATTTCAGTAGGTTCCATAGTAACGTACGTGTCTTCTATAAATGCTTTAAAATGAAAGTTTCTTCTGTCCAAACACTTGTTTTACCTCACGGTACTCATTGAGCTACTTTAAAAACATGCGTAGATGAGATAGTAAGCTTTGCTGTTTTATGACCCAGGATGTTCCAGAGTTTCTGGAGGACGAGCTAGAGATGGACGACCCCGTGCAGGCGCCACCAGGGCAGGCCGCGGGTGAACGTCTGCTGGCGCGCCGCTACGCCGTCCGTAACTCTGCTGGTAATGTCGGGAGTTTGTCGGCTTAGGTCTACCTTCATGATGGTTTATTGTCTGGAGTTTGTAAACTAAGGTCTATCTACCTTCTTGATGGTTTATTGTCTGCCGGGTATGTCTAGGATTTGTTAGCTGAGGTCCGAATCCAAAAATTGTTTATTGTCTAACTGTAATATAAGAAATTTGTCAACGGAAGTCTGACTCCATAATTGCTTATTGCTAGGAGGTCAGTTGTCGCTGTTTTGATGCCATATTTGCTAAACGTTCTTTCAAAAATACACAAACTTGAATGATTAGAAGAACTACTTATTCACATGTGATTTATCACTGCTGATGAAATACAGAGTGTTCACAAAGTTTGATGTGTAATAAGTTATGAAATTGTTCGTCTCCTGTGATTTTTTTCTTGTAGAATTACTCCCATTGAGTGAGAAACACAGAACTTGCTAAAGAAGTGAAGACTTTGAATTTTTATTTGAAAAGATATGATGAAGAATGTCCTTGAAGGACACTTGAATAAGCGCTTCGGATCAAATGCGAAAGCAGATAATGGCTGAACGGAAATAAATGTACAGATTGCTTTAGTATTACTAAAATTTAACAAACGCTAATTTGCCCTACCAGCAATGCTTACGAAATCATATTGTTCACTTACTTGTTTGTTAAGCGCGTGAAGTGCTCCGTGTCTTATGCACATGGTCAATTTATTTGAATTATTGATTGTGATGTATACTACGCCCACAATGTTTTTACATACCAGCAGAACGATGTAGAGCTCGTAAATTGGAACCCCTAAATGGCAATTTTTGAAATAAAATCAGCCTGCTGTGAAGGGTGCTTCACTGCTCCATTTAGGCCGATGATTGTTCTAGACAAGAGGGCGAATAGCTCCTCTGAGCGCATCAGCGAGACAATCGTCACGTGCCTCGCTTAAAGAACTAACGCTCCACCACAACTTTTACACTTCCTTCAACGGATTATGACTTGTTGCAAGAATCTATTGTGGGTTCACTGTATTTTAGTTTGAGTTGGACTTTTTATTTGTAATTTCTTTCTCGTTTAGTGAGGATTGGCGGTGCATAATACGAAGGGAAATTCAAATACTTTTTATATTCTTCCGGATTTTAGTCCAATAAATAGAAATCTCTCGTGTACGACAAGTAATAAAAATATTCAGATGTGTTTTCAGTTTAGCCCGAGCGTGGTCGTACTCGTACAGCTCACTCGGTAGGTTCAAGGAAACATGAATGGACCCTTCACAATCCTGCATTAGAAAGTCATAAAATATTTCAACTTTTTTTGGGATCGAGCTATTGTGCAGCACACGTACTTGTTCATGTATCAATCCGTACATTAAAAACTAACAACAAATTACACGAGTCAGTTCCCATATTTTGTGACTCTTGAACGTATGAGGCACGTGATGAATTTAGATTGAGACGCACAAGTAGTGAACTTTATGCTACAGAGGACGTAGTTGAAGTTCTGAACCACCAGATTAGCGACTCAACGTGCACAACGTTGTGTTGTCTGCCTTAAGTTTATTGGGAACTTGCACTGTGGCTAACGACACAGGCTCTCTGGTGCTGTGTGCACGTCTAGACTGGACCAAATGGTGACCGTTTCAAATCTAGCCTTACCAAGAATGATTTGATACAAAACACGTTTAGATGTTTTCCCATCTTTTTTTGCAGAAGAGTTTCTCATCATGGAAAATCCTGGAATGAGTCGGTAAGACATACGTATATCGCTTGTGTTGATTAATACTCGTATAAGCAGAATTTTTTACTTCGCTCTAAACTCTAAACTAGCTTCTTTTTAATTATTCACAATGCGAATCATTCGTAACTTCACACATTGAGCACTTGATTGTTCTCAATTCTGATTATTTTGTAATTTTGATTGAAAACGTTTATTCTTCTTAGAAAAGATTCGAAGTTTATAATTCAGTTCAATTTCTTCTTCTAAACGTTCTCTCAGATCGGCCCCTGTGCTCAGTTCAGGCGACTTACAAACTCCAAAGACCCCGAAGGCAGGCCGGCCGTATTCTGACGGCGGACCTCCAAACGCCACGCACTTGCCACAACTCCAACGCGGCGTGCAATCAGCGCTCCCGACTGTAAGTTAACGTTCTTTTATATCTGATTCTCTGCAGCTTTGTTGTAGCTGCCAATGGAAAAATAATCTTAACTTTACAGCTAATGTCTTCCTTATTCGTCACAGCACATTAGTGTGAAGTTAACGTTTGACGGAGGGCTCGCTGTACCGTGTGTTTAGTAATATGATTAGCATTCAAAATTGGGTGTAACATGGTGTGGTGAGAACTTGCGACTCTGAATGAGCTGAATAGAAGGATTTAGAGCCAATGCTGTGCCTGTATCTGTATGAAGGAGAACAGTATTTTTGACGCCTCTGCTAGAACGAACTTGCAGGAAAACTCAGAATTATATTGCATTTCTTATGAGCACAAAGCCCATCCATAGCGGGGAAAAAGTTCGAGAAAAATAATTGGGAGCTCTTGTTGGTACGTATTGACTAGGCTGTTAAGCGGTGTTTGATATGAGCAAAAATATCTGATGATTTTTTGAATCCAAGGCAACCAATTAAGTGACCATAGATTACAGACGCTAATTTTGATGAAATTGAAATTTTGACTTCTAGTCGACCTACTCCAATTGAGTAATTGAATAGCTCTGACGTCCGTGAGTGCTCAGGTGGCATTGACCATGACTAAGCTCGATAAATTTCCCGGCCGTCCTTGGCGTGCGAGAACACATGCGATCACTCATGGAAACCTCTCAAGTAGCGTATCATATATTCCCTAATACGTGTTCAAGCCCTTTCTCAAGCATAGACATTTGTTCGATTCGTACAAATACAAACCTAAATATTAGAAGTAGGAGAGCTATTATACATACGGGATGAGTAAATAAAGGGCACTCCTGTTACAGCAGCGATGGTCGGTGTCGGCCGGCAGTACGCGCTGGCGGTACCCTGCGAGAGAGGATGTGTCGGCCAGCGCCAGGTGAGAAGGTCGTGTGACTGCAGAGCCTGCATCAGTGCTGGTCATCTAACGCCTCGTGTTGTGTTAGTTACTAACTGGTAACACCCAGAGCTGTTTTAGTTACGAGGTTGTAACACTTTGTGATCTCAACTCTTATTAGGTTTGAGTACGAAGTCAACAATTTTGTATCTTTGACTAACTTTGGAGCCTTATTTGAGACTTCTCCTCAGGGAGCGTAGGATAGGCATAGGCAGCAGGGTTCGGTTTTTTAGGTTTGTCTATTCTAAGCTGTTAGGACTGGTGTCCCCAGGGCACACTGTTAGGCTTCCTCAGATCCAGCTTGGCCTTCGGAATTTTGTCTTTCGTGACCATTTAGCTTCTTTCCAATTTTCAAACCAATTTTGCTTATTATTCTTTATCATTTCTTCCTCTTCCTTCTTCACTGGTTGTTTTTATGCGCAGGGGATCCTGTGTGGGAACCCACTTTGTGCACGGAAAATTCTTTCAGTGCGAAATAGTCTGAGTCACTGAAGTGCTGCTTCCTTTCTACTACTACTACTTATTTGAGACTAGGTGGTTCCATGGATGGTCGTGGAGTACTTCGTACAGTCTCATGTCTCAGCGTGGTACGAAGTATGTGTGTAGTTAAGGACATTACAATCTTTTTATTACTCTAATTTAAGCTGTTCGAGCTTTTACCGGTTACACCTTGTTTGCAGAGAAAGCAGTTACTCTAGAATTTCAGTTGAACGCTATAAAATCGTATTTTAAATAATCTCCATTCTTTTCTTCGCGGTGTTACAGGTCATGGGCGTTACGGTCCTTAATGTGAGGGCAACGTAAGCATTTCTTGGTCTGTTTTTTTTTTGTACGGGAAACTATGTATGTTTAGCGTGTTGATGATGTCCTGCCACGCCTGTTTCAGGACTACCCACCGATCGGATGCTTGGAATTCAGTCGACAACACAGCAGTGAGCCAACATGCATTGCCTCAGCACCTATACTCGAACGATGGCAACCTCCAGCCTGTGTACTGCAGCTCGCAGCAATATCCGAGATACTCTTCCTCTGCCCAGGTTCCCTTGAGACACATTCAAGTCTACCAGCCCCCTCAGCACGCCAGCTCTTCCCATTCTTCATCGAGTGGTGCTAGATATGCTCAACAAACTCCGCCCAACACTGAGGGCCCAGTGCCTATTGGTGAGAGACTATTTTCTCTTGTCCATACATTCCCCCCCAAAAGTTTACAATACACCATTAAAAACGTAACGTAAAAAAAACGTAAAATACACCATTAATTTTATGTATTTATGATCACCAAAGGTAAGTGAAACTATTACTGCTTACAAAACACATATTTAGACAACAATGGAAGCCTCGGAAAAATGGAATATAACAATAAGTTGGTTGATAAAAAAATATCAAAATTAGGGACTCAAAACCCCTCAGGGGGCATAGGATAGGCCATAGGCAATAGAGNGCTGAAGCGCTGCTTACACTACTACTACTCATACTCATAGGGACTCAAAAGCTTATAAAATCGTTTCATAATATTTTATGGCATAATCCTTGTAATTGCAGCATGTAGATGCATAGAATTATCTCCTATGAACATCCTACGTGGGTTTCAGGTAATGTTATTTCAATCTTTGATGCAAACATTCAATTCAGTCAGGTTTAACGATGCCCTTTTATGAATTCTTAATTTCAATTCTCTCCATAAATTCTCTGTAGAGTTAAGATCTGGTGATTGACTAGACCAATGTAGAACATTTACTCCATTAGAGTTAAGCAATTTTGTGTTAGCTTTCCGTATGTTTCGGATCGTTGTCTTGCTGAAAGATCCAAACTGATTTTAGTTTCGGTAAATGTACAATTGCCCTGAAATTTCTCTCCAAGATTCTTGTGTAATAGGCTCTATTCATCCTTCCTTCAATTGTTTCAATTTTTAACATGTGGGGCACTAAAACAACTCCAGATCATGATTGAGTCACCTCCAATTTTTTAAAGTTGGAACAGTGATTATTAGTAAGTATTCAGTACCTTGTTTTCTCTAAACTTTCGGTACCGCATTCCTGCCGAACAATTCTATTTTTGTCGCTTCGGACGAAAGTACGTTATTCCAAAACTCTGCAGGCTTATTCACAAACTCCTTTGCAAAACTCAGTCTATGAATGATATGTTTTCTTTTCTGAAGTAGTTTTCCTTTTAGATCTAGAGAAGATGTGACGACGAAATGGTCGACTAATTTTGTCCTTACTAACTTTAACTCCTGTTCATACTAAATATTGATGGAGTTCATTAAGAGCAACTTAGTGTGAATTACTGAACTTTATCGTTTTTAATCTTGGACCAGGCTCAGTTGTTTCACGAGGACGACCAGATCTTGCCATAGGAAGCGTAGAATTGTGAAACTTCCAGTAACGAATTATCGTTCCAACTGAATTAATGGAACCATTAACTGTTTAGATATTTTTCTATCGCCAGATCCATTTTCATGAAGACGTACAATCCGTTTTCGAAAATCTTGATCAATCTGCCTCTACTTCCCCATGGCGTGGATGTTTACACGAGGCTCATCAGATCAAGAATGATGGGATATTTACAATCGGGCCTATCTTAGGTGCCTATAGCGTAATCCAGAACATTCTTGAAACTTAAAAACGTTCTACTAATTTTACCTTGCACAATATTTATGGTAAAATACTAAAATTCGAAATGTGTTCTAAACTGTTATTCCTAATTTTTGTATTTTTAGTATCAAACAACTTAATGGTTATAGTTAATTTTTCTGTTTTTTTCCATTGTTGTTTAAATACATGTTCTGTGAGCATTAAAAGTTTCATTAAACTCTGTAGATTTTAAATACATAATATGGTACTTTTAATGGTGCATTGTAAACTTTTACGAGACACTCTATGTATCCATATATGTGCTTCATCTTATTTGGTTATTAATGACTGTTTATTATGAATTAAATCTGCGATTATAGTTCTTTCCTTGCTATACCTGAAATATTCAGTAATAACATAGGGCTCGTGTCTTGGGTGCGACTTTTGGGTCCGAACTTTATCAAAACTCAGCATAAATAAAAAATGTCACATATATATTTTACAGTGAATTGAACTTTTCATTTATCAATATTACTTATTGATAATGAGGTAGTCACTGGCGATTTACCTTGTGCTAAATATTACTTTTGTTGGTGATAGGATATAATTGAAAAAGTAGCTTCCAACTTTACACTCAAAGTTTGTATCGCAGTATACTGTAATTTTGTCAATACCATATTCGCTGATTGCCGCGAGTGCGATTGGCTGAAATTTTTTATTCACCTGTACGTCATAGTCAATTTTATCTCTACGTATTAATGTTAATTGTTCACTTTGGATAATTGATCAAATTTTTGTTACTTCATCAGATTTCTTCAAATATACGTTTCTATTTTAAATCGGAACTTTCAAGCTATTCTTGGGCTTCAATGTTGGCTAATTCGTAGCGATTTTAATGTAAGGAAATACTTTACAGTCGAGGAAGAAGAAGAAGAAGAAGAGGAAACTGAGGCTGAAAGAAGTGACCTTGGCGACAGAGAACCAGATCGTCACAACTCGTACTCTGAAGCAATTTCCCCTCAACCATACGCGAACCCGGACGATAAAAATGGAAGAGGCCCGCTCAGGACGAACTCCGTGCAACAATCTGCACGGAGACTACAGAACCGCAGTCAGGTAGCACCGCTGATGCTGCGACAAGAGGGGGACAGCCCTGCAGACCCACGTTATGGAGGTGAAACGGAAGACCAGAGTCAGTACAAACGGCGTCAAGCTCAAGAAGTGGCAAGTTCTCGTGAGAGACATGCAGACTACGCTCGGCGAGACAAGCAGCTACTGTCGCATGACTATGTGGAGTACGATCAGCAGCGTCCAGAAGAGCATAACAGGTCTTATGAAGGAACCCGCCGTGACTTCAGGGATAATGAGCAAAGACGTCGGCTCGAGAGCGATGACGCTTTTAAACGACCTCGGTATAACAATGAACCTGAGGATCTGTACAGCGTCGAGCAAAGAGAACAACACCAAAGGGAATATTTTGCCAGACAGGGGGAAATGGTGTACGAAGACCCCCAGCAGTACTCCCGTCCCAGGACTCCTGACGCTTCCAATACAAGGAATTACAATGCCAGTGAGGAAAACGAGACTAATGTTCGAGACTCGGAAAACGAACAGTCCTACGAGACTGTAGGAGAGACCCGACCTTCTCATCCGACAGTTGTGGATCAACAACATGTTCGAGTATGTGGAAATTAAAATAAGATCTCAGTCAAGCTCTTATATTTGGTGGGCATTTGGGTACGAAAAGAAAAATTTTCTTGCGTTGAATGTTTTTTTTTTCAATTTGAAGACAGTACTCGCTTGAAAAACATTCTAACCCGTATATACTTCAACTAGAAAGATCACGTTTCACTTCATTCGTAACTTTCTTCAGAGATGAGAGCTATCTATTATTCAATACATAGGATGAAACTGGGTGAAAAGAACGATATGTTGTTCTTTAAATTATTTTTATTATATGATATGCCTACTTATCTGGCAGATACTTTATGCGACGTTATATTACCTCTCCAGAATAGCAGCAAGCGTCTAACCTACTGCAAATAGTACAAAATCAGTCCACTCTACGAGTTGTGCATTCCGAAAGCAGATAAATGAAAGTTTCTGCAGTACGGGGAAGTATCACAGTAGTTAAAAACTACTCTGATTTCAACATTTTTAATATTCTACTATTTAAACATTTGCCTGCGTAACCCTGCCTGACACTCTTCATGTCGATCCGCTTGGCTAATCTGCTCTTTACAATGGAAAAAATAAACAAAAGGGTAATTTCTTTAGAAAACTGAGCATTCAACGATGCATGCATATAATTCCTAAAACCTTATACTTTCAACTTCTCTGTTAAATTTTCTCTTTTTTCGAAATCTCAGTCCGCGCTTCATAGCTTTTCTCCCAAGTGTTACGTTCTGGCAGAAAGTTTGAGATAAGCTCTCGCAATTTTTGCGTCTCTCGAAAGCAGTAGCTAAAGTTCAAAATATTACACAATATTATTTCCTGTAAAGTCAACCAAAAGTGAAGTTCAAAAATTAATTTGGTATATGATTACTTGAATGCTTCAGACTACCTATTCTTCAAGAAAAAAAATTATTATATAAATGCATATTATCTTTCGACAGAAACACTTTTCTACAGGTGTGTTGGGTACACGGAGTTACTAGAACATGTTATTTGCCTATAATTACTTACTTCTGTTAGAGCGACTGTGTACTCTTACACATTTTGTGTGCAGTATCCGATTGATCTCCCTCAGACATCTCCCGACTCGAACCACAACAACGATGGGAGAGAACAAGGTGATGAGCACGGTCCTTCGCCGCCTCTCGCCGCCGCCTCCGTCCATGGTGAGGGTAAACTGATGCCAAATATGGTAAACTGATTCACATAAATATTTGGCTCTGACTCCCTCTCCCTCAGATAAATAAACTAAATCCGCGAAACAGGTTTTTTCCTTGCTCTCTCAGCCTATTGAGCTAGTAAAAATGACAATTTTTGAGATGATGATAAAGATGTTCAAACTCGAGTTCAAAGAGAATGGCCGAACAAAGTCGGGCTAAAAGAAATGAAAAAGGTTTCTGAAATGGTAAGAAATCGTACTGTGAAAACATGTTCGTGACGTACTGCAACAAAGTTATGCCACACAGGTACCTGTTTCAAGTTTTCACCCACAAATTTTAGTCTCTGTTGTATCGTTCTGAAAGACATATTTCCTTGTTTTTTTTTATTTTCTAACAAACAGTATCTTTCTTTTGCTAAGTTTTAATATTCAGTTTCATTGGAAAAGTCCCTGTTACAGTTCTCACAGTGTAGAGCATGACCGTTTCATCGTATGTACGCGAAACAAGTGTATACGAAGTGTTTCAATTGTCAATTGTCAGCACTAGTCCCCGTGTGAGCTTCTCTCCTTTATTCCTTACTTACTTAAGAGCTTGTACGGAAAGCCTGGAAGCTTCGCTAATTCACCCTTGTCACGCATTGCAACTCTCCGTCCTTATATCCATACTTGGCTCCAGTCGCTCTCGCTCACCTCTCGTATCTGACTTCGACGCCCTGTTGAATAAGCACTTTAATCATCCGAATTGAATTGTATGCGCGTTTATTATCAATATCATATGAGAATAATATAAGCCTGTGTTTAATAGCCCTGAAGGCCCTTGGAAGAAATGCATTGAAAACACAAATACTAGTTTCATTACGTTAAACGCAAGCCTCATGGTAGACTTCATTG
This sequence comes from Orchestia grillus, assembly GCA_014899125.1. Classification (NCBI taxonomy): domain Eukaryota; kingdom Metazoa; phylum Arthropoda; class Malacostraca; order Amphipoda; family Talitridae; genus Orchestia; species Orchestia grillus. Next base: position 14,829 of record VOMN01055687.1, read on the forward strand.
CAAAAATAATGCTTCTCTTTCCTATATTGACATCACCTAACCTTCCAAATTGAACCATGTAATTTATATCTACGTAAATTTGACATCACTGAGCCACAATTGCAACATTAACCCATTAGTGATGAGTATACTATGCATTGTACGTATTTTATCCTTTAACTTTAAGAAATTCGTGAGTAATAGGTTGAACTGCTTCCTTCAATGAGAGCAGCTGAACACGACGAAGAAGATGCGGAGCACGACGGGCCTGAAGGCGGTCGGCTGAGGTCGGCGGTGCGCAACGTCATGCAGAACAAACGAGTGCCGAGCATCGAGAACGATCCTCTGCTCAAGTCCTTACCAACTAACACGTGAGTAACGTTGTACATAGTGAAGCACTGACTATTCTCAAACTTCTCCGCACGAACTACGAAAGTTATTGCACAGTCTAAGCGCAACGCGCCACATCGAACGCGACGTTGTGGAGTGAGCCAGCAATCCTGGGTCCAAATTTGTAAATAATTTTAGATGATGGCTGCAGTCTAAAGTGTTTGAAAATCAAAATATAAGTTTTTAGGAAGTATTAATTCGCAGAATTCACCTACGGTACCAGGAATTTGACTTCAAAATGTCAATATGAGTGAGACTTCAAAAAAAGTTTCTTCAATCGTCAGCGAATGTTTTATTTCAACGGAACATCTCCCCGTTAAAGTATCGCGTACAGAGGTAAGCTCAATTTCAAAGTCGTTCTTCAATTATTGATCGCTAAAGACTATCATCTTCCATGTAAATTTGAAATGGGTGTTGAATAGTATTCTTCCTTACCTCCAGAGTAAATGTGGAACCTGAAATTCTAATAAGGTCACCTTACGATTTTAATTTTTTAGCTGAAATTTTCTTTGAAGAGGCTCGCTCCACGATGTTAGACTTGACATTCCGTCTGCGAGAGAACTCGATGGGCGAGTTAACTTCACGGCAAGTATTCATTGCATGCCGTAAGTTCTTAAAATTGAAAGTTAATTTGAGCAGAATAATTATTATGAAGTTCTCTTGCAACGGGGGATTCTATGGACGGACACCAAAAACGTCAAATTTATTACGTTTTTAAATGGAAAACATATGGACTTACAATAATTGCACTATCTATGTAATTTTTGGCATTATTGTATGTTGATGGGGAAAAAATGTGTGACCTTTTATAGGGCATCAAAAGTTGAATAAGAGTCCATCATAACTGGCACATTAATTAGTGAGCGTGACTCTCTAAATGTTTGACTAAAAGTTCCACAAAGGAGACTATCCCTTCCTTCACCAACCTGCTTTAGGCTCATTTCTAAGTGTCCGAAGGAATAGACGCGTTTCCTCTTGGACTAGCAGCCCTCAGCTTTCGAGACTTCACGTCCTGAGGGACATCATGTCGACTTCCTCTTGATGGGGCATGCTGAGGTGCACTGACCTCACTCCAATTGCACATGGAATTATGGATATCCTGTGTAGTGCGTCCTTAATGACAACTAGGCAGGGTGTAGATGAGAATTATAAGCTCTGAGCGTTGAAAGGAGTAAAACTAGAGTGAACGGAATTATATCGCTCCGTGACTTAGCACTCGTTATTTAATCCAATTAAAAATCGTCACGTGAAGTAGCTAGCTTTTGATGAGAGAAATTCTACACCTAGGGATACTTCTTTGATGCATCGTTTTAGAGGCCTAATTGTCTTATGACATAGAAACAATGCGCTTCTGCGACTTCGGTTTGATGTTAATTAGCTGCTCTCTGCATCAGGGAGTTGACCTTCCTCCGCCTAAAATATTCAGTTAATATTGGAATCACTAATGCGATTTATGCCATAAGTGACCCTAATTACTTTTTTTACTTATTATTTTAGATTAACGATGAAACTTGTGGATGTATTATCATTGAATATAAAAAATGAGTATAGTGTGTACATATATATTTGAGAATAAAGTAAACTGCTATTAACTTTGAAATGAACAAATTTTTCAGTTTAAGTAAAACTAGAAAATTTAACCCACTCAAAGCTAATCAAATATATTGTAAGAAGATAATACAGCACTTGTCCGAACTTTTAGGTCAACGTTTCTTTTGTTACCTCATTTATGTTTTGTTTCAGCGTACAAGAAGCATCTGCTGACGATCAACCTATTTTTGTGCAAATTCTAGAGAGGTCAAACATCGCAAGTTATGCTTAATTCTCGAATATTTTAACATTGTCCTATCGTGTAATATTCGTCGGTTTTTGCAAAAATTCACGTAAACTTTTATTAGCGGCAGCAGTAAATGCATGCATTTTTGTTCTCTGAAGATTATCGATAAAAATGTGAAATCCCTAGCGCAACGCGTTTCCACCTAAGCTGCTAGTGACATTTTGTAATGAGAGAGCAAATTCGAAGACTTAATTTGTGTGCTCTTATAGTATTGTTGAAGAATTTCCATTTGGCTATCCCAAATTCTGCCGATCTCAGCTGAAACACTATCATGGCTTTCTAGATTTTGGAAAGCACAAGCTTTTACAAAGGTTTTCTTAAATCTAGTTTTTCGACTATTGTAAAAAGTATGCATTTTTTATTTTCTGAATATTCTCCAATGAAGAACCATTATATTCGAAATTCTCAGTGTAGCGTGGTCCTCAGTTCACTACCAGTTTATTTTTGTTAGGGAAAAATGAAATTGAGAACTAAATTGTATTATGAAATTTTTGGTAGCAAACCTTGATAATACCTTGATAATATTTTTTGACATCTTCCGTCGATGATTTAAAATTCATGCTAACTCTTAAATTATATTATTATTCCTTGGTTCATTGCCAAACCCCGTCAGCTTACGAATACTTTTCTCAAAAAGAGCGTATTTATGGCATCTCGAGTCCCTTGAAAAATCATTGGTATAAGAAAATTTATGGCAATGCTCGTTTTAAAACGGAAAAAACATAATGGTCTGTCCCTGTAAAGCATTTCTGCACAGTTTCATTTTATGTTTTCAAATTTAACAAGCCTCTGCAAATACACTAGTATTCTTCCGTATATTATAGAAAACACCTCCGTTTCTAAAAATTCATTAATTTTATATATCGGCATGAGGAAAAGCTTTGCTTTTTTTTCTTCAAATTCTCCAGTGAAAATTTAGTTCAGAAATCTCTATAGTAACGTGTTCTCTTTTTCCCTGAGGTTACTTTCAGTGAGGAAAAATAAAATTAAACATTACATTTTTTCATACATTTCTGGTGGAAATAGTAAGAATATAATCTTATGATACTTTTTGACACATCCATTTAATAATTTCAAATTTAGTAAAGCTCTAAAAATGTTTTGAAATAATAATAAAACATTCAATAAGTTTTACTAATAGCATAATAAAATAATAAACAAATTATAATAATTTAAAATAATAAACCATTCTTCGGTAGATTATTGAAAACTGTTCAATTATTTTAAATATTATTGTAGTTCTTATTTTTGTACAGTGGAAAAAACGAATGTTTCCCAAAACTTTTCTTTTTAAAAATCATTCTGTCCGAAAATACATGTTACATTTATATTTCACAACTAGAGTTATCCTTTGAATAAAAATAAAAATGATAGCAAATTTTTTCACGATTCTTTGCCGTAAAACGAAAGAATGCTTACACATAGGTTTTTAATAATTTCATTCCGTGTCTCCAAATTGAGTCAAACCTGCAGTAGTACTCCTCTCAGAGCTGAGGTCCATAGCTGCCATGTGTTGGTCATCCTGAAGGCAACGTACAAATAAAATTCTTCTTATTCATTTGAACAAGAAAATTTCGAGATCCATATTGTAGGGTATATAATTGGAAACATCCACTGGGCTTTTATATTTATTTGAATAAAACGCAAGCTGCTTAAGCGTGCTAATGCTTGGGTAAATAAATATAAAAGCCCAATCTATGCTTCCAATGATATAGCTTACAAAATTCTTCTTATAATGCACCTCTCGAAAAAGATTACGTAAAACAAGTAATTTTTTGTAAAAGTTTCCGTGAATTTTAAAGTACGGCTGTAGGAATAGTACGCATTTAGTTTTATAATTTGTTCCGAATGAGGAAATCGATTTTGTACTTAACGCAATTGCCTGATGAAACGCGTTTCATAAAAGACTGCTAGTTACGTTCTCTCAGGAAAGTGAAATTGAACTCAAAATTTTAATGTTGATTTTCTGATAGAAAAACCAAAGGCCCTTATATTTTTAGGCATTTCCTTTCGGTGAATCCAAATACTAGGAATGTCTACGAATATCTTAAAATTCCTCTGTTAAGATCAAAAACCACTTAGTTTTTACGGTATGCTTGATAACTTTTTCTAACTGTATTGGGAAGAACTGTCCATTAACGTTTTTTGAAAATTATTTGCAGGAAATCTATTTCTAATCCGAAATTTCTAGTGTAGCTCGTTTTGCAAACACTAATAGTTGTACTCCATATGAGGCAAAGTAAAACTGAGATTAACTTTGTTTCACGGTTCTATGGCTAAAGTTTTAGCAGTGTGTAACTCATACACATTGTATTTTCTTTCGATCATTTTAATGTTAATGAAGCTTTACTAATACGCAAATATTCATTTACAGATTTGAAAAAATGTATAATTTTCCCGAAAAATAAGCCTTTTCCTTGGAGAAGTACAAAAAAGTCCACATTTATGGCGTCAGAGGCTTTTTATTTGAAGAATAATTTATATGTAGATATCAAAGAAGTTATGAGTTTCTTAATTTTCCACTAGTGACTGTACTTTCACTAGGGAGGAACTCGCGTTGAAAATAATTTTTAATTGACCTTCTTGTGAACAGATGGAAGAATTAAATTTCATAGGAAATTATTTGCCATTTTCAATCGATGAATCAATTTGAATGAAACTATGTACACAAATGTTCTTCTGTAATTTTTAAAAATTCATCAGTTTTATTAACGTTCCATTAATATTTATTTTCCGCAGTAGAAACGAGTCCACATTTATGATTTCTATTCTTGTTTGAAAATAATTTATGAGAACATACGGAAATCTAAGGTGTAGCACGTTTCTCAATTTATTACTTTTAACTTTTGTAAAAAAAACTGTACGGTGTAGCACGCCAGCAGCAAGCATGTCGCGCTAACTCGGTACTGACGTAGAAATGGCAAGAGTGCATCTTGTGTGTGAAATTTGGCAATATAATATCTACACGTGCTTACGGGGTATGCAGAGCACTTATCTGAGAGGCAATTTTCAGAACATTGAGAGATGACGAACTTCCACCGAAGACTGCATGAAGCGAGAACCAATTCGGTGAACTGCTTGTACATATTCTGTAGCTAAATAATGATCTCCAGACCCTGTTCGGATGAGGGAGTGCTCATCCTATAATGCCCTTCAGAGGGCATAGGATAGGCCATAGGCAATAGGGGTAGGTTAGTTAGGTTTGTTCATCATATGCTATGGGGACTAGCGTCCCCAGGGGAGCACTGCTAGGCTCCCTCAGCTTTAGATAGGCATTCGGGACTTCTATCTTTCGTGCCCACTTTGCTTCGTTCCGGCTTCATTCCTTCTTGGCTATTTCTGATTTGTTTTGTCTTCCTCTTCCTTCTTAACTTGATGTTTCTATACACAGGGGATCTTGCGTGGGAACACACCTCGTTTTCCGTTCTCTCAAGTCTATACTAAATGGTCCCAACTCTTACATTGCGAGATGGTCTGAGTTACTGAAGCGCTGCTATCATTACCACCACTACTATTACTACTACTTCTACTCATCCTGTAATGAAGTTTTTGAAAATCGTTCCTCAAACTTTCAACCATCTTCTATATTTTCAGTTCAGATTTTTTTATGAGAATGTACTTTTCAGAGCCAAAGAGTACATCGCGATATTCAGCTCGAAGCCGCGTGTTATGCGGACACCTCCAGACAGTGCCTCCAGCCAGCGGCTTTCTCCGACTTCTGGTTACGCAGACCAGCCAGACTCAGCTCGTCGGGTGTTGCCACCCATCTCCAGAACTAACAAAAGCTATGTAAGGGGAAGAATCTGATGTTGCAGCTCATTAACACAGGTAAATTATACTCAAGCTTAAAGTATATTGGTTCTGGCAATAAAATTTTGTTGCGCATAGCTATGTAGCTACATTTTAGCACGGCAGGTCGAATATCGAAAGACTTATTTTTTTACAGGTTTGGTGGCAGTTGCGCATGAATATTGCAACAGAGCTAGTGATTTATCATTTTCAACAGAAATTGGCCGAAAGCAAGGACAACAAGCACAATGCTATCAGGAAACGTTCTCTGTGGCATATGACAAACGATGTGCAGGCGATAACACTGCGGGAAGCATCGACAAGTCATTGTAATATATAATGTACGTATGATTTTGCAATATACATATAATTAAAAAACCTGGAGTGCTAGTGTTTGGAGTGCTGGGGAGCACGCTGACATAATCATGAGTAATTCATGGGTACCAGTGATATGAATCCGCTCCTGTGTTTCTGCACTCAGAAGAGAGTGCATACATTCAGTAGAAGGAAGGATCTGTTTGTCTTTGAGGAATCGTATTTCAAAATTTAGTTAAAACTGGTGAAAAACCAGGAAATTGTCCCTTAAAAAAATTTCCAGTAATTTGCCCAATTTCTTGACGTTCGTGAAAATTGAAAGATAAAATAAGTCAAATCAAATCCAACTGTTTACACTGGTGAATGTCTTAACGCCTATTATTGTTTCGTATTTTCCCTTTCATGATGATTACGAACTTGGGAATTCCTGGCTCCGAGGTTTAGTGATAAAATATACAATGAAATGCTGCGTAGTCTTGAACTTCTACAAATGTTCCTATCAGCCTTCTACTACGGCCCGCGTTTGTTTGGTTCCATTGCATAGGGAGCAATAACTACTGCACGTCTGACACACTAAAACACTCGAGCGATTGGTTTGGCACGCTTTAGGGAATTTGCTTTTTCACAATAACGACCATAATGTCTTCCGTCTTAATAGAAGGTAGAGAACTTTGCTTTACACTTGATAATATCGCTGGTTCGATGGGAACTTACCGTTAAATCCGATGTATACACCTTTACAGCGTGCTTCAAATTTTAGAAGTCTGATGAACCACAGGAATACTTCTAGTGGGAAGCTCTTAATTAACGATGGTTTGCCAATTGTAGTTTCTCTGGGTAACACTTATAGGTTTACTCAGTCTGGATATCAATTATATCTAATCGTGTAACGTGAAAATCAGGACGAACGGGCAGCAGTTACTGTCACTTTTTTATGAGCATTGAAAAGTATGTAAATTTTATCAAATTTTCTGTATCAGCTATCTGAATGAACCTGGCTAAAAAGGTGCAACTTGTAGTCCGAAACATCACCATGCAAAATTTAAATTAAAATATTTTTGGCTCGTGTTTAATTTGATATCGTGCTTTGTGAAACCTTACAGTTAACGTTAGAGATCCAGGAACTGAGAGACGTTCCATGTCTAGGACGGCTAATAATGGTAATAATGGCTGCTGTAAACTTTCTGAAATGAGGGTTCGCTTCCCCAGTTGACATATATAGAAAGCGATTTCAAGTAGCGTTTACACAAACTGCCGTCCGATCATGTACGTGCAACTTCTTGTTAATCATGCTCCGACTATGCTTACGGTCGCATGAAGCTGTACCAGTGCAAAATGCAACGAATACCGCTCCTTTAATACGTGTCTATAGTTGATGTACGGTTGCATGTACCTGATTTCTTGGCGGCTTTTATTTATTTAACGAGTGTACCTATTCGATAATGTAATGCAACGCTTAGTCGCCAGCTGCTATTCGTGATAAATTATCTAACCCGATTTAAATAAGCTCATGATATTAAGGTATCACGTTAATAAATAACCAGAGCAGAAGTCAAAGCACGCGAGACTCGCTTTACATATTCATGGTGTGAAGATGCGAGCAGTGATCGTTTAGTTACGCGTTAAAAAATCAATGCCTATAATTTTGGATACGTTCAAATAGAATATTGCATAAGGTGGAGGACAATGTTTTATGGATTTGCAACCGAGCGGACCCGGGGCTGCGCATTTGGCACTTCGTGGTTCGTAGATGGACTAATTCATCTCAGAACGAGGAATGACCAAAATACTGAGGACAATAGCACAAGTAGCATAACTAGTGTGTCCGGAAATGTGTGTTAAGTACAAATAATGGGACCAGCATGTGTTTTCTTGACCTTCCATCAGATCCAAACGTCAATATTTTTCCGCCCAGACAAACGTCGTTAAGAAACCGAGCTCGGCTTTTACTCACGTCGGGAACACTCGAAGGATACACAAACCAAAACGTCACAAGTAACTCTTCGTTTATTTGAGAGTTTACTTTTTGGCGGCCTCGGTGGCAGCCTTCGCAGCCTGCTCTCTGAGACGATCTTTCTTGAGGGGTCCCATGAAGCTACGCTTCTCGGCACTGGTCTGGAATCTTCCGTGACCCATCTTGCTCGAAGTATCGATGAAGTGCAAGTCGATCTTCTCGAGAGCTGACCTCTTCGTTTGCAGAATGAGAGACTGAAAATAGAAAAAGGATGTTAGCTTTTGTTTCCTGTAACAACGGTTACACATTAACATTATAGTCCCATGCTCAAAAATTTTAAGGTTAGAAAACAATAGTAATATATCCAAAAATTTGTTCTACATAAGGTAACGAACACAATTCAGATGTTGACTGAACAATCATTACTTGTCATATCTCTACATTACTTTGTTTCAGATATGTAAAATGACGTACAGGATGATAAAGTTTAAAGCGATTTAACGTTGTCCACAAAGAGATTTCAATCTTATAGGACAATGCTGATAAAATATATCATGGACAAATTCTAGGACACATTCCTTCATCACCGAACTAACAAGATGAATAAGCCCTTTTGAGAGTTCGTTTTTTACCTTTCTCAGAACGAGAATCCTGTTCTTGGAGCCAGCGCATGAGCCCTTGATCATGATGAAATCGTTATTAATTTCACCATAGTGAGGGAAGCCACCCATGGGAGTAATGGTCTTCTCGGTGAGATCGTAATCAGTGGAACCACTGTTCTTCACCAGCTTTCCATTCTTGGCCTTGATGGCAGCGCCAACACGGTAGATCTTCTTGTTGATCTCCGTACGGTGATGGTAACCCTTCTGACCAGCACGGGCCACCGAGTACTGGATGCGACTGGGATGCCACGCACCGATGCAGGCCACCTTGCGGAGACCCTTGTGGGTCTTACGCGGCAGCTTCTTCGTGTGCCAACGGGAGGTCACACCTGAAATAATCAATACTCTTAGCGCTTGAACTTGAGATAAAACTAGCGAGAACTAAATTATTTTACGTAAAAGTTCAACAGCGATGTCAAAGAGGTCGCTGATGTAATCGTGTGATAAAAAGCTCCGAAATTCGGTTCGAAGATGCCAGTAAATGGCATCTTTAAATTTCTCATTATAGCTCTGAACTACATCACCTTCAACTCGTCCATTACTACAAGGCTCCATTTTGCTTGATACAAGTATACGGTTTTTCATTCTGCAGGTTTGAGAGCTATCCGGGTTCCTAAAAACAGGCACCGCAGTTAACTACTGAACCCTGTTTACACGAATTATATCTTCGCACATTCAACAGTAATATTCAGAACTAATTGTGACACCACCACATTCACAATTTTGAAACTAACCAAGAAAACTATTTCTACAGCACTAAAGAAACGAAAATATTTCTTAAAGCATAAACAACTCGTTTATAAAATACAGTACTTTCAAAACATCTTCAGTCATTGATTTTTTATTAGTGTATACATTAGTGCAATGTTCCATGAATAATTTTCGATTTTGTAGATGTAAACGAGACGTGCAAATTTTGTTCATTTTAAAACGCCCATATCTTTCCGAGTCCACATACAAGTAAAAGTATTCCATAAAAAACATAAAAAAACCTAAAAATAACCCTTGAAATCTAAGTATAAATAAGTTAAATATTCAATGCGAGCGTGAACGGGAACATAAGAACGAAATTGTCTTACAAAATTTCGTTCTAGTTATTTGAGCTTGGAGATGAGCCTAAGCTTGGGCTCATGTGACATCGATGAAGATTATTTGAAAACGTTAGTGGAGAACGATCCCATCTAAGCACGCACGAATTAGCAAAAGAACCCAATACCTCACAGCCCACCATAGGCCGTCACTCAGAAAACTGGGCGAGGTCAGCAAATTGGGCGTCTGAGTACTCAATGACAACGGAAAACCACCTGCTGCAGAAGTCACGTAAGAAAACATTTGCAACTCGGCTGGTCTGTACTACCTCATCCACGATCTCGCCCAAACTGTTTTTCGAATGCTGACTTGACAGAATGCTCTTCAAGGCAGAAAATTTACAAAGACCATCGAGTGGAAGACGATCCAAAGCCTTTTTGAGTCGAAACAGGCGTTTAGTTCATTGGGGGCGGAATTCGAAAGTAAATAGCAAAATGGAAAAATGTCATTGAAACTAATGGTGAATACGATTGATTAATACTTGTTAATCAAGTTTTTATTATACCTTTAATGTCATCCCTTTATGAACCGGCCTTATAGCCTGTCATACAAATAAAAACGTAGCAATGAAACAAACACCAACTGAGATTATTCAGCCCGCATGAAAACTAATAAAATTGCTTACCCTTGCGCCCTTTTCCCTTGGTGGCACCAATGACGTCAATCATCTCATCCTGAGCGAAGACGTCAGCAACAGGCACGCGCTTTTCGAGGTGACGGAAGGCCCACCTGACCTTGTCCTCCACGGTGCCGCCGTTAATCTGGATCTCGAGCAAGTCGGCCTTCTTTTGGCGCTTGAGCAGCAGCTTTTGCTGTCAGAGAATTACCGAGTTAGACGCTGCGTGGCACTACTGAATATTTTGTCATTCTGAACATGAATTTCAGTGTTCAAAAAGTATAATCACAAACCACCACACGCAAAACGCGAGCTACGGTTATCATCCTCGTCATCAATTTTCATCATTAAATTTTTTTAAATGAAACAAGCGCTGAACTCTGCTCAAATTCCAAACCTACTCAAATTCTAAAGACCTAACTTTACATGTTGGAACTAGGGAAGGGCAAACTCATTGTTTCAAAATATCCGTTTGTAAACAATTTACTGATCAAGGTTCTAAACAAAATGATCAACTCTAGAGTATACTTTTGTATCTGTAAAAACGAGAAAACAAAGATGAAGTTTTCGTCAAAAACCTGTCAGGAAAGGGATTGGAGCGTAGCACAAAATCCAACTTCGCCGACGTTTATCACAAATATTTCCGTTGAAATTATTTTACAGATTCAACTACACATGTATGAATCTTTCATCACGTACCTGGGTATGAGCCAAAACCCTGATGACGGTGCAGTAACGCTTCATCCTGACGAGATCGCGCCTGATGCAGATCTTGCCGAGACGATCCTGCCACTTCTTGGTGGCGTGCACGAAAGCACGCTTCTTCGACTTGTGCCTTTAGAGGTAGCGAAAGGTGGGGAAAAATAAGAAATGCACAGGGGCCTCTGTCGACAAGCGCATGGCTTGGAGGAAGAGTACATTCATCAGCTGACCAGCCAACATGGACTGGAGCATCAGAAGCCCTGACCACAGCTGTGCTCATGACCCACACGGAGTCAGAGGAACAAGCAACTGCGGCTGCCATAGAGTCATCAGTGCTGAGTTAAACTTAATTAAACGAGTATCACCTCCCGTAAACACGGCTGGCAACACCACGGGCACAATATCAAGCACAACTTGAAGGTGTAACCGAGTCAACATGTACCATGCTTACAAATCTATGCGAGTTTTCAAATCACGCTGTCGTTGAAAGTTTTTTGTTGAATAACAATTCAAGATAAACGACAAAATCCTATTACGAAGATTTTAAAGCGAAGTCAAACTTTTCATTCTCACAAGCAATAGTTCATTTTTTAGAATAGGCCTAACTAGGATGTTTTCATTGCATCGTATAGGCTTCAACATCGTTCACCTTCTTGGAGGTAAACGTTAAATTTTTTGAAGCTCTTACTCACCAGTTCTTGTAGAACCTCCTGCGGCACTCTTCTCCCAAATGCTCGGCCCAGATGGTCTTGAGGCAGCGCATGCCGGTGGGGGTCTCCACGTAACCAGCGATGCCAACAATAACAATGGGAGGAGTCTCCAAGATGGTAACAGGCTCCAGCACTTCCTTCTTGTGCGACTCTGAAAATTAAACTATGTGAATATACACGAAAAAAGGTATAGCCATTACCTTCACTGTAATGAAAAATCAGACAAATGCCTCGATAATGTAATCATGGGTGAAGAACATGCAGAACGCATGTCCATCACTCTTTGTTCGGTAGATAATATCAGTAAAATTATAAATAAGATTAATACACAATAACTTCAACTTCATTTATGTAAAAAATATAAATTCTTTGACCGTATTAGCATTCCTAGAGCACAGAGATTCCAAGCCAAAGACAAGTAATGGAAGTTATAAATAATGGACACTTACTGGAACCAGGCTTGTCAGAGATACGCAAGATATGCGTCATGCCAGCCTTGTAGGCGGGGAAGGCGGTGAGATGCACAGGCTTCTTCTTGTCATCCTTGGGGAAGGCCTTCACCTTAGGCCTGTGCTGCGCAATACGGCGTTTCGGCAGGAACGCCAAAGAGCCGTGGCGCGGCGCGCTGAACTTACGATGAGACTGCACAGAAAAAACCGCTTTAACAATTTCGCCAAACTTCGCAGCTTTTACTACCGATAGACTACTCGCTTGTAGCTTGCAATTTAACATCGTGCAAGACCTATAGAATTTTATTATCCTTTGTATACTTAAGCCAAATGCACAAGTAAATTTGAATCTCCATCAAACAGACGTGACCTATTTTATACACAACACTGTATCCAGGGTAGACCCAGGGGACAGTATAAGTGGCCCCTAACGATAAAGTCTGGATTTCCTCTCACGTTCGTGCGACCAGACCTCTTTCAGAGGGATGGAGATACTGAACGTGCTACAGCAGTATCAGTCACTCAAGTTGATATTCAGAAAGGATATAAATTGAGTTTCCAAATTACAAGGCTTCAAAACTAAACATTCTTATAAAAGAGTCCTGCAGCATGTTGCAACTACTTGCCAAAATCTCATTTGCTAGATAAGTTACAAGAAAAATTTCTGGCAATTTTGGAAGCATCATTTCAGCTGAATTCACTCAAGGATCAACACTAAATTGTCGACTTGCACATGCTTTGACAAAAGCCAGCTGTAAAGAAATTAGACCTTGCAATGATCCACAGAATCTGAGGATCTCAAATGTATGCATGAAATAAGCACAACTGTAGAACAAGAATCAATCTAATGGCAGCCATTCAAAAATCCAGTAACTAGCCAATTCCTTATTTCATCAAAAACCTGATGACATTTCATAGTCAACAGTATCTTCTAGCAGGGAGAAAATTTCCATAAGTACTAAAATAAGAAACTTAAAATGCAGAAATTTAACACTTCTTTACAATGCTTAAACAAAATTTCTGTGACTAAAAATGTATCAATTATTTCAAAACAAAATATTTGACAAGTCCCTTGGACATTTCTTACACACCAAGAAGATTGCCAATACCAAAGATACGATATACCAACAAACTCGCAACTGCAACAAAATCGCTCAAGCCTGCTCAGGCTCCACAAAAAATTGTATCCAGGGTAGACCCAGGGGACAGTATAAGTGGCCCCTAACGATAAAGTCTGGATTTACTCTCACGTCCGTGCGACCAGACCTCTTTCAGAGGGATGGAGATACTGAACGTTTCATCTAAATACTTCAGCACTTGACACTAAAACAAGAATTTCAAAAAATACAAATTAATGTATTATGCAGTCAAATACCAAAAAGTAAATCACGTTTATTAATATTGCTAGTTCAAAGCTTTCTATCCACAGGAAATGTGATCCAAAGAGCAAAAAGAAAGCACCATTTAGTATAGACCTTAGAAAGTGAAATCTACACAAGTGCTGTTCCTTAAGACTCTCTGCACAAAGAGACTGCAAGTTCAAAATGAAGGAAGAAAGAATAATCAAACAAAAGTATGAAAATAGAAAGAAATGAAACAAAAATACAAGTCCCACAGGCCTGGCCAAAGCTAAGGTAACATCACTTCCCCTAAGGATGCCAGTCCCCATACCAGGTGATAGACAAACCTCATCCTGTTGCACATGGCAATCCACATTTGTGTGGCCTACCCTACGTCTTCAGAGGGAAGCAAGACTTGAGACATTACAGTAGCAGCTACAATCAAAATAAGTTATGTCAAAATTAAGCAGCAGCCTCACTCGCTAAGAATTATTGAATTTCAAATTATACCATATTATTTAGAATATTATACATCACCAAACAAGTCAAGTCACTCATTCTGAGATTCCTACCAAAGTCACACAGTGAGATGCTAACCATGCACAGGCAAACACATCAAGACTAGAATACCACAAACTAAAAACAGGTAGTACTACCAACTATGTACTTATAGCAGAAAAGAGACAACATTCAGGATTCATGAAAAAAAATTAATAATTCAAGTTTAGCTGAAGTTTTTCATTTTAACCCACCTATGTAGTGTGAACATTACTGCTACTAATCAACATTTTGCAGAGGAAAAGAAAAGGTCAAGGAGTGAAACAATCTCACCCAAATTATTTTCACATAAGTATCAGAATGTTCATGTCCCACAATGAGTTAAAATTTTGTGGACACCTATGGTACTTGGGGCAAACTTCTAAATGTTTCTAAAAAGATTAGAAAGTTACTTGCCTTATGAGGCTTTAATAATGTAAACATCCTAAAAAGCTTTAAAGAAACGTGTCAGACTACAACGGTCAAAACCGTAACCTAAAGCAATCAACTGTTTGAATCAAGCTGAAGTACATGAGAATGAACAAGTAATTAGCTGTGCACTGACAGCAACATTATTTTCTTAGAACAAGAAACTAAAAGAATTATCCTCAGGAATTTAGTTCTGAAGTTTGATAATAAATTTTTAAACAAGTAATGGTCTTTAAAACATACTTCATAACAAATCATAACTCATATACTGTACCTAAAACCTGAGTAATATGGACACAAGCTTACATTTAGACCAAGTTACTTTCAAGTATAATGCATTATATCTAAACATTAATTAAAAACGGATTTAACCAACTACTAAAACTACTGCAATGCACATGAATTAGGGTAGAGCATTTGCTGGTCTCAGCAGTTCAGCCCACTATCTCATTTCAGACATCCCACATTTTGACTCTCCCAACTCTTATGCAGTGCAGCAGCCATAATACTTCAGAAGTATCATTCTAAATTAATTTTTCCATCCTAATACTTCAGAAGTATCATTCTAAATTAATTTTTCCATCAAGTGGGCAAAATTGAAAACCAATCAATATAAAGGGGGGAATATATTTTAAAACTGTTTGGCTACCTTGAGGTCAGGTAAAATAATTTCAATATAACTTTAATAAATTATAATAGTTTGAGGTCTATGTTAACCTGCGGAGAATACTAGACATCAGTTAATAAATAAAATGAGCCCTAAGATTAGGTTACTCAGTTATTTTGAGCTTTTTATCAATGTAAGATGAGACTATGATCCTAAGATTATCAAGCTTATCTTCATTTCTTACTTTTCAAATATTCAAGATAAACTAAGCCAAGCAACTTATGACAAACTGATGTAAGCAGCTTTACTTTTTTGCATACTTTAACTAACAAAATTTTCAATGTTTATAGTAATATTGTCTAACAATCATCACTTAACATTTAAAGTCAAGTCAAGTTGACATGCTTTCAATTATTAAAAATTTAAATCAAGGATATCAAACCAACAAAGTACAATTTCAGAGTGACAACTGAAGAAATTGAACGAATCATGTTTTTACTGTCTAATTGCTTGAGATCTGAAGAGAATGAAAGAATCATGTTTTCATCATCTCATTAGTTTCAGACAACTAAAGAGATTGAATGAACCATGTTTTAAGAATCTAATGCTTAGCAATGAAAGTAATGAAAAAATTCATATAACAGGACCGAATTCTGGCAGTTAATAGTATATATATTTAAAAAAAAAAGTAAATGCAAACTCGGAAGAAAACTCCATATAATGGTTGTTATTCTTAAATGATTTGCCAACACTTCTAAATCAAATTTAATACTTTAGTCAGCCTACAGCACAGGGTATTCTACTCATTTTAGTGGCAGAATAATTTTTAGAAGCTTAAAGGACTCTTTTGGAAAAAAGTTAAATTAAATAATTCTGTTTTTCAATTATACCTTCATAGAACACCCCATACCACACTAGTAAACCAATTACAAAATTACACAATATCGACAAAGTTAACTAGGAAATTAAATGTAAACATATACATAATTGAACATTAAGACAACACAGTTTGAACTACAAGCCTAATCAAAATCCTAATCAAAATCCTAATCAAAATCCTAAACAGGTATGGCTTGGCCTACATAAGGAACTGAACAATCAACATTGTAAGGTCGTTTGACTAAGCTTAATTCGACTCAGTAGGTAGCGAGATATACACCTGTAATAAAAATATTAAATTCACTAGTCGAACTACATTTGACTACACATCACACTAATCTATGAAAAACAAATTATCATCATAGAAAGACGAATGAACATGGAATTCACCATTATCCTACGTCATATCCAACTGGAATTTATAAATACAGGAATAAACAAAAGGGACACTTCACAATTTTCAAGTCAACAGCGTGTCAGAGAATCTAACTATTAATAAATAACACTCACCATTTCCTACACAATGTTCAACGAACACCTATCACTTGATCAACTACCTAAAACGTGCTCCTAGAAAGACCGACAATGAGACAGGGAGCTGAGGCAATGGTTCTTTCTCGCCTAAGACTTTCTCTGATTGCCGAATGAAAATCCTCACACTTAAAACCTTGCTTTTATTTTTAGAAGAATAATCATTAATTTGTATACTGTAAAACCTTGGAAAATATGAATTAAACTAAATCTTACTTTTTCTATTTATAGTTAAACATGTATATAAACTTTTATCTGACCAGCATCTAGCTAATTTAGGTCGACAATTATTATTAGATCTTTTTTTTTATAGGAATGTAGGTATTAGGCACGTGATGCTAAAAAAAATTAAACTAATAAAATCTTTTTTAAAAACTGGCATATTAATGATGTAAAAAATACACAAATGCTGTCGCCAAAAATAATTTATTCCTGGTGGGAGTGGTGACCTGAGTGCCGTTCCTTGACACCACTTTCCCCAGAGCATATGAATTTATCCACTTATTTTTTTCCTCACTGTACTTTCTAGTAAAAATTGTAGTAGCTCAGATCGATTCAGACCTCAGACCCCAGACGATGTGTATACTGATCATGGCATACCGACTATGCGACAAAGAAAAATAATACTCTACCTTTGCCAAAAAATTAAAACCGAAGTTTAAGATCTAATCATTCAAAAATATACGTATATCTGTTGATTTGATTCATGAAGGACAGAATGTGGCATACAAATAGATTTAGAATAATTTTTCATGTGCCGAAAACATAGGCCTAGGGAGAATTCATGCACTTAAGGACCCAATTAAAAAATTTTAACTGTATTGCATATTAAACTTACAGCATCGTTCATTCGCCTCTTTGGAGTATACTGGTCTTGATATCCTTTAAATTCCATGAAAGAATTTTAAAAAGTTTAATATTTATTAGGGCTCACTTTCTGAACTAATATATATTTTTTTAATTGTATCGCCTTCAATTGTCCTAAATTTAATTAAAGCTCACCGGGAACACAAGTAGATGTATTTCTTGTGCGACGGCTTCAATCCTTGAAATTTTTCTGTTTCATATGCTGATAACTATGTTATGATAATTATAATATAATGTTATGATAATAATAGCCGGACCTTGTTACTCTTCCTTTCCCCCCTCCCCAAAAAAATTCAAAAACTACGTTAAGAAATCACCAATGACAACGTATGAGATGACTAGAATGCAGTATCTACGACTGGTAACCTAGGCAACGGAGCTAAACAAGTGCTGGCGGTCTGGCCATTTTAAACCTGTGCACCCGAGCATCAAGCGGTAATGTCCCACGCACAAGCGGAAAATGAACAGCATCAAAGGTAAGTTGCATGCATAAACTTTTACGCACGTCATCAATATTTTCAGTTTGAATAAGATACACAGCGTGTATCGGCGAATCGAATATCAAAGTAATTTTACTGTGTTAGCGACATGCAACCCCTCCAAGAACTAGTATCAAGAAAGATGATAACCAGAGCAAAATTTATTTGCTATTTTCTATAGAGAATCATAAATAAGAACTCAACCCTTTAAAAGCGCATTTTGTATATCAGAGCGAGATAATTGAAGCTAAATAATTTAGGATGAAATTAAAAATACTCTACTTGCTGAGGCTAGGGAAACTCTAAATAGAATGATCAACTCGGCCAGGCGGAGCTATCAAGACGAAAGATTAAATTAAGGAAAAATTAAGTCTGTCCTACATTGCTCACTGGCCACACAAATAGGAACGTTGAGTCTGATACGTGCGAATTTTACGAATTTTAATACGATAATAATAATAAACTCATTTCACGACAGCTTCGGCCAGATGCTATTTAGCTCTTGCTCTAGCATTTCTTCTGGAGGTACACCTTCGTGTTACGCAAAACATATTCGATTGGTTCACTTAACATAATTTTCTTGTTATCCAACTTGATGTCGATCTTCACAAATTTCCGGAAGCATTACCTTCCTTTACGAATTCCAGTACCCTGTCTGCTGAACTCGTGATGCTGTTATACCTAAAACTCGCTCTTTACCGCTCAAGTCTCGCAATACACATCGGTTCAAAGTGACCATGGCAACCATTCGGCTCGAAACAGGCAATTTCACATCCGCGTGATACTGGCGAAACAAACTGTGCATTCGAACACATCGGTATCTGAATTTGGCGCTCAAAACCTTGATTAGGACCTACTGTACTCGTATACAACAATGTGGGAAAGAATCAAGCACAAGACGAGATATTTAGCATAACTTTTGAATAGTGTTTCAGAGTGAATACTGACATGGTTTTATCAGGGGAAATTTATCATTTTCTACTTCATGATAAAGGATTCATTGCTCACCGGGTACATCTATTGCATATATTATGAACTGATTCCAAAGACATAGGCTCATTGGTCTCAAATCCAACACGTCTTCAGTCGTACTGAATATACATATATATCTTAACAGTCATATCTTACATACATATTTAATACGTGTAAAGAATTTACACGCTCTCATTTTCAAGCGTCTCAACCCAGGGTGTATATTGGTTTTCTTAGTTATTATTTAGCACAAGGGCCAAGTGGCTAAGCTCTCATCATTTTCATGCTACCTTAAACTATCAAATAATCATATTTGTTAACTCTAAAAGTAGGAAAATTGTTAGTTATTAAATTAAAGTTAGACTCCTAGATATTAAAAATAACTCACTAAAACTTGGCAACATTTTAAACATAGTTTATTAATTAATTCCAGCAGGTATTCTCTCAGGGTTTGCTGTAAAATTTACTTTCATTTAATCTGGTAACACAAATTTTTCTGCGTCGGTTCAAAAGAAATGTCGACTCGAGTTACATTTCTTGACAGAGATTTGGAGCGTCTTCGGTTGGAGAGAGCGCACCTCGAGGCACAAGATAAATTCAAAAAAGAGTGAGTAAAGGAAACTATTGTATCGATTTCTATGTCAGAACTATTATGCTACCATCCATTTATATTTCTGAAAGGCTACTTTTTAAGTAAGTACACCATTATAGTATGAGAATGCACATGTTTAACAATGTACTGTATATTTATAAGTATTTATTTATAATAATAGGCTTGAAAGAACGAAGAGTGGCATTTCATAATTAAAGTATTAAAAGAAGCTATTTCAACATAGTAAATTACCTACAAGTACATATAAGACGCACGGTCATTTTTATCATTAATACAAACACTGCAAAATAACTGTCTCGTATCGTAATTAACCTTAGAACACGCTCATGAAACCCAAGCGCTAATATTTCATGTCCGTTTACACCTTTCGTTTCTACATTCAACTTCTGTTCTCCTTAGAAGACAACTTATGAACATTTCACACAAGGCTTACGTTAAAATTTGTTTGATTTTTTAGGATTCTAGGCATTTGGATTGTATTGAAGAAAATTAAAAGAAAAATTTGTTAGAAAAGAAGAGTCTCGAACTCGACAAATTTGCCTTCACTTATTAAAAGATTCATGTGAACACAACAAAGTACAGGATGTCTACGCCTACCATCAAATGGTTACGCAGTTCAGGCATTGATGAAAAATACAGCTACTACGTTGATAGATTACCTAGAGCAACAATCCATTATTTCACTCCCACACCTATTGCAAATAAACCATGCTTGAAAGATTTCACACGTCACCGCCAAATGAAGATCTACTTGTGAAAATTTTAACTACAGTTACAATCAATCGAAAACATTGCATGAGAACACTTAATTGCAAAATGTCCACGACTCGCCTAATTCGCAACGTTATTTTGCGCTGGGATGCGCTGCAGATGCCAGGCGTTGCTGCAGAAGGTGCGTCAGATGCAGTGCAGGCTTCGTGACGAGCAGATGCAGGAGGACACCAGAGTGGAGACGGTCCTCCGACACTCCAACAGGGTCCTGCGGGACTGTGACAGCAAGAGGAAGCCACGCTCACCCACACTCTCTTACGAGGTGCGTTTAGGACTAATGCTCCTCCACATACTTTAATATGGGTAGCCTAGTAATATTAGTGTTCCTCCGCGTACTGTGATACAGAGAGTCTAGGATTGTTCTTCTACGTACTGTCATGTAGATAGTCTAGGGTCATTGTTCCTTTACGTAATGTCAAGAAGGTAGTGTAGGATTGATTCTCTACGTACTGCTATGAATCGAGTCAAAGATTATCGCTTATCCACGTACTGTGAATGAAACTTTTATTTAATAATCATTTAACATTGGACGCAGCATTACAATCAAGTGAGAAATGATATTATAAACTAGATTTAGGAGATACACCACCTGTGGGCCTAAATAAACTACTAAGCTTTTAGGACTACCTATGTAAATATGAAGATTTTTATTGTAAAGAGCATTTGTAGAATGTTATGAAGTGAGTCTATGATGATTGCTTCTCCACGTACTGAAATTAAGCGAGGCTAGGATGAACGTTTCTACACGTGTCCAAAACAAGTGAGGCTCGGATTATTGCTTCTCCATACTGATGAAGGCTAAAATTCTCGCATCTTCCCGTACTGAGATGAAGCGAGGCTAGAACGATTTTCGAATTATAGCTTCTCCCGTACTGAGCTAAAGCGAGTGTAAGCTTCACGCTCCCCCGAATTGTCATGAGGGGAGTTTAAAGACATCCAGCGACACACGGTGCCATGAGGCACACTAGGACACTTGCCACACTAGCCCCACACTGGCCGGCTCCAAGGCGCAGCGGTAACGCGCTCCGTTCTCAAGCGTGGTCAGAGTTCGGCTCGTGGCTGTGCAGACGGATTTTCGTGGAACCACAGAGTTCTTCTCTAGTGAAAGGAAGCTTAAACCGCATCACATTCATCGCAGCACGCACGCAATAGTAATTGTAAGCCAATAAAACCTAATAATGGATATCACCTGTGTTGGAATAAATAAAGTTTCTTTCTTTCAATAGAGAGGTTACACGACCGACCCAATGATGTTGAGCAGCTACGATTTGTACGACACAGCCGCTCCTGCCCATCGTTCACCATCGCTGGGCCTAACCGACCTTCCAGGTCAGCATGAACTCTACCAGCGAATTTCTTCTTGTTTAACAAATAAATTTTCACCATTTGAAATTTTTCTTGAGTTTTCGTAGACATTGAGCGAGGTCACGTAATGTGGAATCGATAACTCGATAATCATGTCACATCATTCTATTGAATGAACCGACGTCTTGAAATACGCCAAATTCACCAGTTTTCATGAAACGAAAAACTATGATTTATTTACCTCGAAGTGACACAGATGGTGATGCATATTGAAGCGCATATATTGAAATATATTTGGCCTTATAAAACGTAGGTCACATACTGTGGCAGAACATACAGTCAAATAAATTTCTTTATTCTCAGAGTTTGCTTTTGCAAGTCTGGGTACAATGGGTCTAGCTTCGTGTCCTCGACCAACCACACACAAACGCCTCAGCTATGCAGCGCCATTCACAAGCTCTAACCAAGGACTGGGAACCTCAAATGCGTACGATGAGCTACCAAATGCATTCAGGAGTAATTTTGGCAACAAGGAGGCAGAAATCAATGGTGGCTCGAGCCACCAGTTGTCTCGATCCGAAGAAGTCGATAGTCCACCCGCAACCTCACCAGAAGGGAAAACCCGACACCTCGCAGCCCAAATGGGACCGACTTGGCAAAACAGGTCAGATAATAAATTATCTACGGAAGTAGGAGCTAGAGATTCACCTATGACAGCTCCTGAGGAATATTTCTCAAATCCAGATCGACGTATGAATAATGTCCATTATGAAAACGGGATTCGTACGGAAAATAAAAGTAGATCAGCTGATGTTCCGACCAGTTCAAGTAATTTCGCAAGAATCTCTGACGCCGGAGATGCGGCCGCTGCACGCGTCACCAACCCGCCCATCCCAGCTACACGCACTGCGCACGAACGTTCGGAAGACATAATTTCAACTGGTCAAGCACACTACAAACCTAGAGATGAAGGAAAGCCTCCCGATGAAAGTGAAGATGAAATAAGTTTCAATGACAGCGAGCAGAATCGATCTCTAAGCGAAGTGAGCTTGAGCAAAGAAGGGATGAGAGCTCAGGACTTGGCCAACACCAATAGACGTCCTTACACGAAGACCTGCAGAGACGATGCACCCGAGCATACCAAGGCTCCACATCACAGATCAGATCCAGAAGACAACACGAAAGTTCTTCCAAAATACCCAGCACAATCAGAACAGCCTTCGCCTATCCCTGCGGCTTCTGTCAAACCAGCGGTCGTACCGGACGCACAAGAGCGTGAAGTAGAGGAACGAGTTAAGGCTAAGGACAATCCTGGAAAATCCGCAGGAAATCGCACTGAAAGTGAAGTAAGCTCGCTCTCCATGGAAGAACCGCCCCCGAATGGTAAAACTATTCACGAACCACTGCAAAAACAAGTGCTCGATGTAGACCATAAGAATTACGGGAAAACATCCTCGAAAGCAGACAAAACCAGCAGCAACACGAAGAAGAAGGAGCTGTACGAGACGAAACAGCACACCAGGCAAGATCAAGAATACAGATTTAAAAATAGCGATGACGAATTAAGCTTCAGTGCTAATGCAGGTAAGCTACATTAATTACTGCACAAAGCATAAATTAAGCTTAAGAAATGACAAGATATCTCGCTATACAATAACAGCCTAATATTGCTTGCTTGGTCCGCCCGTCCGTCTCTCTGTGACGCTCTTAAGGATTTAGATTGAGAAAATTCCCGGGTCCGTATTTGTGAACTAATAGCGAGACTGTCAGAATGGCAGTCCGTATCAGGGATAGTGAAAATAACATTATTTCATGTCAGAGTTACCGTAAGTAAGAGGACACCTTGAGAATTTAACTTCATTTGTCCCGCCATTTTTGGCGAGGCGCATTTACTAGTACTTAATATCAAGTTCATTTTAAACATATGAGCAATAGATCCATATCAGTTGCGATGGGAGTGCACTAAAGTTATATCATTTCTGGGTACCCTTAAAATAATTCAGTTCTTCGGCACCAAAGCGCGAGACCGTCCCTTTTGGAGCGCAACAAGCAGGTCAAGTAACAACGTCAGAATACGCCATAGAACGCCAAGTACCTAATGACCCAGACAAAATCCTGTGCGACAATGAAACATTTTTCACGCTGATGTTGAGAGCCCATTTTGGCAAAGTACGAGTTTATTTCGAGCACTGATGCAAAGTGTTTTCTCAACAGGAGAACTGCCCATCACTGCACTCCTGGCACACCAGCAGAGGTGAGGTATTGGTAGCTGGGATTACGATGCATGTAGCGTTGCAGTTAGTCACCCTAACTTTTTCCCAGTCCCATCGATAATTATAATCAACTATCCCACGGGCATATCTGTGCTTCGGCGTCAAAAATTGTAGAAGCCTTGGCAAAGAAATTGAACTGGATAGAAATTAATTACACCTGATATGTTGTAAGGGCAGTTAGGTGATGCTGGCACGAAGAAGTCAGACTACCCAACAATGTTACGATATTTGGCGATGTGTGGAACGGCATATAGAAGTAAGTTCAGGTTGAACTTCAGAGGTAATAGAAATTTAGGTCCGAATCGAAAGTCTCAAGATCAATAGACAAAATCAAGTACAAAATACACGATCTTTAACACAGGTAAAGATATGAATGAACTATCAACCGATAGAAACGCGTTCGAAATAAACCTTAGCAAAAACTTACAAAAACATACATATCCTTCAGTATCAGATCAAAACATGCTCTTCCTGTCTTACACTTAACGGCATAAACCAACAATAAAACAATAAATGAAATTACGTTTCCCGACCCCATAATATGGGCAGATGCTGACATTACCAGAATAAGTTCTGCGGTTGTTACCAGACATTATATTAACCTAAGTGCTTTCATACAAGCAGGCGCATCTCCCGAGTTAGCTTGCCAGAAACTGAGCCCACGAAGATGTCACAAACCTCGACTAGCGCGCAGAAATACTCTATGAATATAATGAGAACTTAGGTATGAAAAGTGCCGAATATTCAACAAATTAGAAATTTCACTATAAAATATAATCATTTTAAAGCATGATGAATCTTTCTGGATCATTAGTGTTTTTCACACCCAATACAGCAGTCGAGTTCATGAATGACATTGAGCCTAAGATGCACCACAGCTTTTTAAGGGAATTGCTAAATTCCACTCTAAATTTAGAGTGGCATTCCACTCTCCCTGACCCTGTCAAGTGTTCTCGTGAAAATGAAGTGATGAGTACTATCACTTCCGAGCGTGCGGCGCGCTACTTTCACGCGTTTTAAAATAGAGACCGTGAGGTGTCAGTTAACGCTCGCTTTCAGAGCCTTAACATTATAGGGAAATTCATGAAATCTGTGAGTGCAGGCAAGCGGACCCCAGCACCAGCAGCGAGGACAGTGTGGAGGCCAAACTTCTCGAGGCGGTCAACAGGAAGAAGGCAATCAAAGGTGAGCGCAGTACGAGCACAAACCTGGCTACTTGAACATCGAGGACTTCAATTTTTCCTTGCGTTTAGTTGGTATGGTCACGGCCTTGAAAGCACGGGTGGCAGTGCTTATGTTGCCTTTATTTATGGAAGTTTGGTCTCTGTTTCCGTTCGTGAAGAAAAGGTTGTTCCGTGAAACGCTAGTTTTCCATTGACAAAAAAGGAGAACAACACGATGCAAGTTCTACTCAACTAAAAAAAATACTACAGCCTCCGGCAAAAATTGCATAAATTCGGGCTGGGTATTTTTCCTAAAAAAGTGCGAACAGGGAACAACAGTGAATTTACTTGAAATATTGTCATAAAAACCATAGATACCTACTTATTTTTACAACATTGGACAGCAGAATGACTGAAGCCATGAACTCAGATAGACTGACGCACTTGAGCCACATTCACAAAACAAAGCGGCACATAACTATACAACTATGCTCGATTTATTGCTAATTAAAAAAAACGAGTCGGCTATCATCGAAAAATCGTAGTTTGCAAACGAATTTTAGGAGAAAAATGCCACCACACTCAGCAGTTACGAATGGGAAAAACACGTATTCGTAAGTACATTAGGACAAACTAATTTCAAAATTTGAAAACGACATATATTTACATTTTACTTGCGGCTTTGATTAACGTTCTTTGTAAATTTTGTCAATGTTTATATGTAAGCAGACGTCTCTAACCTAAACACATTAGCTATGACAATATTTTAATTACGCACGTAGTGAGCAACGAGAACCTTTAAAAATTAACAACTTTCTTGTCAGTGGCGAGCCCGCCGAGCAGCAAGGAGGCTCCAGCAGACTCTCTGTCATCCTCAGACGAGAGCAGTCACAGCCCGGCCAAGTCCCGTGCCATCGCAGGACGTGTGGCCAAGACCACACCTCAAGTCCCCAAGACCCAGTCGACTATGTACGCCCGCAAAGCGATACAGAGTCCACCAGTCCCTCAGGACCCCCTCGACGACTCGGAACCCCTTACCGGACCCTCCATAGACGATGACGATTTTTTCAACTGAAGGTCTAAATTAAAGTATCACGTTTTAAGACACCTGCATGAATTTCATCTCTTATTTTGGACCTGAGACTGCCATACCAGACACATACGTGACTTTTTTTTTTAAACTAAGGAGTATTTCTCTCTACAGTACAGACTTCGGGATACAGTGTGACGGATTTAGACAAGACTACCTCAGAATATAAAACTGCACTTAATAATATAATTCTAGGCCAGCGGGAGTACAAATAACACATCGTCAAAATTGCGTCAAACTACGTTATTCTAGAATAAGTACTATGTAACTTGATGTGCTCTGGTTGACTAGTCTTTTACTGCCCATACTTGGGATACGTTGAGGTAGCTATCACATTCCTTTCAAGTGTAATAGGACTCGTGGATGAGGATTTTTGATAGATTCTACTAGGTTTTAGTATTACTGAGAATTTGACGCATATATTGCTCATCACTGTATATTCATAAAAAATTAGCTTACTGATTTTTCCCCCTTCTGGACGATGCAGTCATCAAAAGTTCAGTAAATTTTTAAATTTAAGTAAACGAGACATCAAAGTAAACCGATACTCTCAATTGGTACGAATTGAAAGTTAACGAGAAATTAAAGCAAAAAAGTCTATTATTCCTCGAAACATGAGATTTGCAATAATCTGCTTCCACATCATGATACACTAACATCGACCATTTATGCAGTATATACATGTGCAATTTTTACGCACCAGGTGTGTGTGGCTACGTATAAAGTGAAACATCACACTAAGGTATACATCTCCAGCTTGAGCATAACTGCTCAGTTCAATTAAAACACATTCGAGTCAAACAAGCGTTGACTAGACAGAACAATTGAACTGCTCAAGTTCAAGTCTAACTGCTCTACGTTTCGAATGAACTTCATTAGTAATTATTATTCCATCCAAACTGCAACTACCGTCAATACCGAACCAAGTCTAGAGGAACCAATAGTACCGTAACCAACAAACAGAAGGCTTTTTTTTCCAAAGTGAAGATAATTCTGTCTTTCAAAAATTCAAGGATGAAATCTGAATGTGAATTATCCATGGTCAAGAGATAAAACAAAATAACATAAAAGCGAGAGACTCTTCCAAACAGGAAAAAAATACAAATATACAAAGAGCGTGTGCTGTATTCGTGATACGCGGTAACCAAAACCTCAGCCTGAGTCAGCAGACGGGCTCTGTATTCCAAGGGTAGTGGGCAACCTTGCTGGCAGCAAAATGAGGTGTGTTAGGAAAATCACTGTGATGTTAGTTGGAAAATCCCGATATGGTATTTTCATCCCTACATAATTCTTCGAGGGAAAAATAAAATTCCACCGAAAAATCGTAAATGTCATAATTTCTGAACGTTGATATACAAATTAACGAAACACAATTTCCTGATTCGGGTGAGGACGGGAATATAACAAACCGAAATATTTCATTAAACTAACAAACCGGCGTTCACATCATTAATGCACCGAGACCGAGACATGGCTGCCGGCTTCCTCCACACATGGAAGCACAGCTGTTCGAGCTGCGATTACTGTCCCCAGCCTCGGAAAGTGCTTTGCTTCCGAAAAATCGTTTAACATAATGTAATAAAATGTGCATATTCACAAGCAGGTCAGACACACTGAGCGACGTCCATTGTAAGCAGTCACGGGCGGTAGTTTGGGGCGACGCAGACTAGCAGCAATTGTTTCACTCCGTCAAGCGAGTTTTTTTCTGCAAGAAAAACAAATATAAATTCCAAGAAACATGGAAAAGAATACCAAAAAACGCTCTGAGTGTACCAGTCAGTTGAGGCAACCGCCACCGACGAAGGTAAGTAACTTCATTTTTTGTGGTAACGATGGTGGTGATAACTTAAATTTATTAGTGCAGCGGAACTGAAGCCTCATTGTCGAAAGAATGGGCAGAACCAAAGAAGGAAAGAGACAAGAATTAGCAATAATCGTTTCAGTGGTAGAAATAGGAAACTGGGTCACTAGCGCTTCAGAAACAGAGCTTATAATGCGCCAAAGTCTCAGCTTAAACAGAGCAGTTTCAATAAGAGCTACATTTAGAGCCGCAGAGGCAAGACGACTCGCTGTGGTGCGAGCACGGATCGCCACACAACACAGGTGCCGATCATACTAGAGCTCCGTCGGCCAGGATTGAAAAAAAAAACTCTTTTTTAAAAAACCCGGCCCACTTGGGTTTTATTTTCAAGAGTAATTCTTGAACGGTTATAATTTTTGGGGGTTTCATTAGCTTTTGTTGCTTTTCTTACTTTTAGAACTGATTTTATTTACAAATGTCTATCAACAGTCATACAAATCAGCATACATGATAATTCAGCTAATTGTTATAAAATTCGAACCAATGAAATGAAATGAAATTTGAATGTTCGAACAGACTTGGGGCAGAGAAGGCCAAGAAGCTTGTTAACATATATAAACATCGGAGGCCAAGAACAATGACTAGAGGGCTAACGTCCATAATCAACAAAGCATACTTTAACTGGTACAGTGGTGCCATGCAGCCACTAGCATTGCAGTGCAGTAGAACCTCTGTGAAGTTGTGATTTTTTTGTACAAATTTCAGTAGCAGTTCGGAATGATCATTCAGGGTTAGGGAGACCATTCAGGATTAGGGAGACCATTCAGGATTAGGGACTCTTACCTTTGTTGATTGCCCTCCTGTATTTTATTTAGTTGTAAAGACATCTTAGGAAATTACTTTGAGATTTTGACGCTCGGACGCTAAAGTGAAAAACAATTTTTTCCTCACGAGTTAGGGTATTGTAATATTTTCTTCAAAATTAAACGTTTTATTAATTTGAAATTTTGAATCATTGACTAATGTTATGCAGAACAGCTTACAAAGGAGATCTGTCAAACAAGCATTCTATAGGTAGAACGTGAAAGTGAATTTAATAAAGGAATACGAAATGATAATTGAGTTATTTATTTCCTCATTAGTTCAAAAGTATTTCTTGATTAGTTTACTTGTATTGTTACGCTTGATTAAAAATTAAAGTATAAAAACCCACTATAATTCAAAAACACTAAAACATAAAAAACACTAAAATGTAAAAAACCCACTAAATTGGCGAGTTTTTCATTTTTTTGGGTGTAGGGTGAGTTTTAATCCGAGCCGTGTAGTCGGTAAGTGCAACCCCCTGAGTACGACAGACACCAGCAGCGTCTCGGTCCAGTTTGTGCTTGGGGTTGTTGTATTATCAACATTTTCTCTGTTATCGAACATTAGGATTCTCTCCTAGCACCAGTCGAGGGAGCCCTGCGCGTCTAGCGCCCCCAAAACATCCATCATAAAAACTGATCACTGAAATTCATAGATAGCCTAAGTTAGGGGTACATAACGTAGCTAAGTTTCGAATAAATTTGAATAACTTGTAATATTTCAACGCGAAGGGTCAAGCAAAGGCAATAAAGCTCCGCAGCGACGTGCTGTGAGATCTGCAGGTTCTCTACGGGAGATGACGTCACGAAGTCAACAGTGCTGTGCTTGTGAGACTTCACAAGTTTTATTACACGAATAAAATAGAATGAACGTAACTCATAACGTAAAGAGTAAAATGATCATCAATGTTGCAAAATACACAATAGTTCTATGCAGTAGAGCGCCTCCACTCACGGATAGCTAATGTCAGACGGCAATCAAAAATTTGTTGCGATTTGGCATCTGAATTAGTGAAGGACAAATTCGTAATTAATCCTATCCATGGTTTCAAAAATAAAAAATTGCTCGAATTAGAGCATTGACGAATAAACCCAATATAACGTTTTTGCCAGAGAGACATCTATAATTTTGGCCACCCAATCGCAGAAAAAAATTGCAAAGAGTATACAAGCCTCGGGAAAACGTTAGACTTGGAAGAACTCGTGAATTACGGCGCTTTACTGTACTTGCTTTTTGATTCAACGATGCAAAAATCGCATTCACACTCGTACGCAAAGTTTATTACCTTGGATGAAAATACTGTAGTCATGATACACAAACACAATTTAAAAAGGCTTCATTTTAAAATACGAGTAGGCAAATTTAGAAGTCTTTTATGCAGCATCGCATTATTCCACAAAACTTACGGCTTTAGCGAAGCATAAAAACTAATATGCTCGTTATTGACTCAGAATAAATTGAAATATGAAGTTGGGTTTATTTTAACGACTATTATTGATAATTGAAAAAAAAGAGTAACAGGAATTTACATACATTATTTTATTTAGAGCTTTCCGCATGGGTTGGTCAGAAACACCAAGGTATATAAATTAGCGTATACATAAATAGTTGAGTAGGTATACAGGAAAAAAATTCAATATCTGTTCAACTTCAATAAGGGTTTGAGTACGTTAGCGCCATGACGACAATAGCAGGCGTAGGACCCAACGTTCATCCTCCGCGGAAAACCTAGCAACTTCATTCCTTGTTTTTACGTGAAAGTTGGGCTCAAAATAATAATTTAGATACAGAGTTCTACAAATCAAAGGTAATGTATTTATTAAAATAAG
>VOMN01055688.1:0-22307 GCA_014899125.1 Orchestia grillus
TGAGCACAGTACTATTGCTCTTCAGAATGAGTATATGTCTGAGGTCTGGGTAGTCTTGATGGTTTCCTGATCCGCTGGGATGTAAAAAAAATGAGACACGTGTGTGCCTGCGGAGCCTTGATGATTTTCAGATACGCTTAATTTTGGAAAAATTGTGGGGCTTCGAAGCATGAAAATCGACATCAATAAATGTCGGTACCACCTTTTTCTTATTAAGGATGCAAATTTGCTAGTTTTGTTAACTTGCAATAGCCTAAATATGTGGTTGGTGGATTCTAGTTGTAAAGTTCCCTTTATACAAGTTAAGAAGTTGGTCGTATAAGCAGGATTTAGAGAGATATGTATTAATATGTCAACAAATATAAAGTTTAGAGTATCCGGCTGTAGATTTCATGAATGATGTTAGTGTGCAAGTGTACAATAAAAATTTCACAGTTATCCCTAGAGAGAAATTTGTACTCACTTAGTTTTTCCCATGAATGTGTCGCGTTATAATACTTCACGCAAAGGGCTGGGTACTGGGGGAGTTACCTGATGTGGTATCTTTATGCACAGGGTGGCCATATCTTAGAGACTGTAGTGAATTTAGATTTTTGTGGTTGTTTGTTTTAATAGTAGCTGTGCTAGTTAACATTGTGGTGTCTTTATTTCTAGGTCCTAAGTTACTCGCAGCAAAGTCAACGTTCTCTGCAGAATTTTTTTTACGAGTTAAATTGTTATTTTTGATGAAGTCTTTAATTGTCTTTGTTCGCCCCAGAAAACAAGCTGGTGTGGAACTTACCTCCCGCGCGTGCATCTCTGATTTTGTGTCGTCTGCTTAACCCACTGTTCTCGGATAAATTCAAATGAGTCAAATTGCTGGGGGTGGGCTACTTGAATACGCTCGTTAGTGGTTAATTAGCATTATTTTCACGATTTTTATTGGTTCTCTTTTATTTCCGAAGCAAGGGGTGCCACTAATGGGGCGACCAATCCTCAAGAGATATGGTGAGAATTTTAATGAGATTTGCGTGTGTACAGAGGCGGGAAAGTGTCCAGGTGCTGGGGGTGCGTGGCGTGGGGGTGGGGGCCGAGTCTCCCTCACCCTGCGGGAGAGAGCGTGCGACGCCTCTTGTCTCCAGTCTCCCTGACTCCTCAAGACCTGTGGATCAACCTTCAGCGCACGACACTTCGCCCAATTCTGATTCAACTCCGAGCTCAGTTCCTGTCGAGTCTTCGTCTTCCGTTCCCTCTGAGCCGTGTTTGTCGGCGTGTGTTGGTGCAGCTTCCGTGTCGTCTGATGGTGACACCAACGCTGGTGCGGCGCTTACCTTGGCCTCAGCTTCCTGTGAGGCTCTGAACGCGTGTCACACCAGCGAGCGAGCGTCTTCTGGCGAAGAAAAGTTACCGAAAATAAGCAGCGGTGCCGAGACTGCGGCCGTCAATGTCCCGAGTACAAGATCGAGTCCTGCAGAATGTGCTGAGTCGTCCATCACGCCTGATACTGTGAGTGACTACAGCTATGAATCAAGATTTTTGGTATCTCTTAGACTGATTTTTCCCCGAGGTATCTCTAATGATCCATAATTTTGATCGCTTAAGCGTAAATATCACCGCCGGATGCTTGACTATCGCTGGTGCGGCAAAGGGCTTAGATTGGTGTTGCATTGTGGACTCTTTTAATTGTTCTGCTGTAGTCGATTACTGCGGGATGCGTCTTTCCACAGTTCCCTGAATTGGTATACTCCTGCTGCCCCTCAGGGGGCATAGGATAGGCCATAGGCAATANCTAAATGGTCCCTACTCTTTCGGTGCGATATAGTCTGAGTTTCTTAAGCACTGCTTTCACTACTACTACGACTACAATACTGCTGCTGCCATCATTACTTACGAATTACTTTTGTATATGTAACTCTAAGAAAACTTCTCACTAGAGGATTACGGATTGCTATTCCTCAAATAATAAAGGCTACGCTGATATCTCCTCGGCTTAGCTCACGTGCATCTTTTATATTTTAGGTGGTAGCTACCTCATCACCTCCGCAGCAGCAAAAGCTGTCCAGCAGCTACTGCAGCAGCCTGGGGGGAGAACTGTCCGGCTGGCAGGTGGTGGGGGCCCCTCTCGACGCTGCCAGCATCTCGCTGTCCATTGAGGACACCGCCACCTCGGACTCGGAGAGCCTGGCCAGGTAGGCTTGGCAACTATTCAGTGAATTGCCATATCTTTTTCAATGTATGTTTGGGGTCATATATTTTAATATTTTAAACTCATTATCACGCTTATTTCTGTTCATTGTTCATTCGCTTAAATCCTGTTAATGAAATTATGCAGTGTATGATTTTTGTGACACTTTTACCTCAAAATTTTCATTTTGTCTATTATGTATTTTGTTAAATATGCAAGGCTCGAAACATTCAAATTGAATATTTGTTAAGATTCTCCTATCATTTTATATTGTGTATTTCATCTTCCAAAAAGACATCAGTTTTCCCTTGACACTGTGTGACGCACACGCGCGTGCCCCTCACCTGAGCTGTGGTCGCGTGTTGTTACAACAGATAACTTCTTATTGAAGTTGAACGTAGCTTGATTCTTTCCTGCAATATTTTTGGTTTCAATGTTTTTCCATTAAAGTCTAAACTCTCCATGTCTTTCTTCCTGCATGCTTGATCTTGTCTCTTCCTTTGATTATACGAGTATATTCGGTATTTTGTATCCCAACACTTACGTACGATACCATTACCCCTCTATTACTTAATCAATGAGTACACGAATACAAATTTGTTCTTTTGATACCTTTATCAATGAAAACAATTCGTTAGGTAGCCGTGAAATTCCGTGAATGAAAATAATATTTACTCGCAGTATGGAGATGCTGAGTGACGACGCCATCGCCGGCCTTATGCTGGAAGACGACCTTCCTGAGGTGAACAACTTGCTAGCTGCCTCCGCCACGCCTTACCTCACTCCTCTGCAGGAAGGAAGCGCTACAGACTCTGGTGACCATCCGTTGCAGACTAAGGATGGCGAAGATAACACAACCTCGGTGAAAACACCTGAACCTCAGACTAAAGCGCCTGAAATTTCATGCTCTCCAAGTCGAGCGTCAAGTTCCAGCGATGCTTCTGTCATCACAGCTATTGCTTCTTCAAATCCTTTTTTTACCAACCCGTTTTTAAAAGATTCTGCTCCTTATTCTTCTGAAGCTTTGCTCTCGAAGATCGATACCATGATCACCAACGCCGAAGTTTCGAATGAAGCAGGCCATAAACCAGATGTTCAATCAAGTACAACGCTCGTTTCAACAGCGAGTCAGAATTCTACAGCGAGTCAGAATTCTACAGCGAGTCAGAATTCTATAGCTAGTCAGAATTCTGCACCCGAGAAAACTACTGCGGTTAGAAAAGATGATCAAGAGTCTCTTAGCACTAGGTTAGACCCTGCGTCGTGTGAGACGACCCAATGTTCGTCTGGGCGGCGCTCAGCCAGTCCTTCGAAGTCGCCCACCAGGCCCTCAAGTCTTCCTCTGACCTCACGCAATCATCCGCGGGGCCGGAACCCCGTAGCTAGTTTTGTCCCCGTAAATTCCAAGGTTGAGGCGAGGAAAAAGGCCGAGACAGTAGTGATGCCAACAGAAGCAGAAGTTTTAAGTGCGAGCACCAACTCGAGTTGCAGTGACGGGGACTCCAGCGACAAAAGTGACCCGCTGGAGAAGGTGGGGCTGAGCAGAAGCAACAGTTGCTTATCAAAAGACTCGGCCGGCACGTGGTCACCCGAGCTCACGACGCCCGCCTATGCTCCTCTTCACGACGCCCTGGACTCGCCCTTCTCGCAGCCTCCTCCTTGCTATCCGCCTCCGCCTCCCCCAAGAAACTTAGCTTCCAACAGCACTTCTGATTAGTTTCTTTCGTCATGGCCTGTTTTCTTTTAGTTTGCTGGGGAGTTCCTTCTGACATTTTATGGTCTTGATCGCTCAGCTCTTGTGAGGTTCTACAAAAAGGTCTATCCAAAGTCTACCAAAGATATCTA
Source organism: Orchestia grillus (assembly GCA_014899125.1). NCBI lineage: Eukaryota > Metazoa > Arthropoda > Malacostraca > Amphipoda > Talitridae > Orchestia > Orchestia grillus. The sequence goes on from VOMN01055688.1 coordinate 4,010, forward strand.
ATAAGGTATTCGTAATCGTCATTTGAATGTAGGCTTCTAAGATTTCTATTTAATTTTTAGCTATTAATAAAGCAGGGTAGCCGGTAATCCTAGTCAAATGAATTGTATTGAATGCAGCAGCTTTATGGGTCGCTAGGACTTCATCGTTATTAGGTAATCGATCAAAGATATGTAGGATTAGGATGCATGAAATTTAGAGCTCTTTAAACATGCTAGTCGCGTCGTATGACCAACATACATTGTACCGAGGTAGGAGCAAGGGTTCTCCATTAGCATCTTGTATAATTCATATTTTTTCTGATTTCAGAAACATGTCATGGACTTCAGTTTTATAATACTTCTATTATAATGAGTCAGTGATAGCATTGTATGAGCGACTTCATCAAGCAGTTTTTACATCATCTAGGTGCTGTCACGCCTAATTAGTGAGCTATAAAAATTATAATTATAAAGATGCTGTGACCATTTAGTTCTTTTAGTGCAATGATTCCCATGGCCATGCTCCCCCTCTAAAATACTGAAATATTATTTTCGATACAGAATTCTATTTACGTGGTGGCAGCGCCAAACCCCCCTCCCCACGCTCCCTCCTGAAAAACTGAAAAACTCCGAGTAAACTCGTATTGCATCTTGAATATACAAGTGGATCCTGCGTGATTGCATTCATTGTTGTGGAAGCGCCTGTGATAGACTCAAGGTTCCAGCGCAGATAAAATCTCAGAAACTATAATCGGGGTATGGCAGATTGCTGATAATCTCTTGTTGATCTTTTCACTAATTTCAGTGATAATCAAGGAATATTTTATTACGGACTTTCGAAGGCACTGGGAATATTTAATTTCATTTAGGTGATGATCAGTTCAATTTGATGGGTGATGATCTACTAAAATGGGTTGTGTCAAACTGTGTCATCCCTTAACATGTCTGCTTGCCTCATCTCTTGAGTAGAAAGATCGTTGGCCTCGTCTTTTGAAGGTGGTACCTGTACATGCTAGTGTCCAAAGAAGAGGTGACGCGGCGTTCCAAGTTGGTGCTTAATGCCCCATTTTGTTAGACGGCGTCGTATGTTAGAATCGGAGGTGAGTTTTGACTGTAGATGTGGGCAATTCGTATTTTCATGCGCTTCTTTCTTGGAAAAGTAACCGTCATTTAAATCTACTTCTGCACGAAAATAACCGGCGCTGCTCCTGTTTTCATTCGTCTTTGCGTTGCATCAGCTCTGTTGTAAGTGCTGGTCGCGGTACGGTGACTCAACGTAGTGAGGGTTATAAGAATTTGCGCTCATTGAGTTAGCTTCACCATCTTTGTTTCAGTAGCTTTAGAAAGCAGCTACTTCAGATGCTGGAATTGCTCCCATTTATGTATTCTTACTGTTTATATCCACACTATTCATCAGAAATTACTTTTACTCGAGTATTTGAAACCATGGTAGTGCGCTTTGTGTTGCTGTAAATGTGACCAGTCTTATTCTTTGGTAGCAGATTTTCATCCGAAATATAGAAAACGATAACATTAACCTTCATATTTTCGAGTACATCGTGTTTACCACAAGGTAGTGACACGATAATGATGCATTTCATTTTGATGTTCTGTAAATATTCAATTGCCATTCGCTCTCTTCTAACTTTTTCGTAAACCAGTATTCGTGCTTAAAGTAACAACTCCGCTGTGATTTGTCATCTGTGCGCGGCACCTCACTGCTGCCAGATCACGTCTGGAAGCTGGGACGAGAATTCGCTCTACCTGTTCTGAACCTTCGTTGCTTCTATTGTTTCTTTCCGTAGGAGTTGAGCTTACGTGGGGTGTCTCTCATTCAAATCTTGTCCTGCAGAGACCGTTCTGCTCTCAACTGCGGTTAGAATTTTTCCTCGAGTACTCACAATCCGGCGCACAGAGCAGCTATGGAATATAATTGATGAGTAGTCCTTGTAAGTATCTAATGTATATTATAGTTTGGCCTTTGTTATACTCAGCTTTTGTGTTATTTTGCTGTTTTTGTGACAAGCTATTCTTGGTGTGACTAATGGTTTTGGCGACGAAGTAAGCGGAGGGCATTGGAATGAGTAACCCATTAGGTGCCTGAGCAAGTTTCAATGTGACAGGGAGTTGTATTGTATTTTATGACGTCAACCTATGCTCGGCAGGCACCAAAAGCGTACAGGGATTTGAACCACTGACTGCTGTATGAACTCGCGTGATGTTAAGGGCAATGTTACTTTATCTGCGGTAATTTCAGGTCCTAACGTGACTCTAGTATTTTTAATTATGTTTACTCTTTAATTTAACGCTTTGAAATGCTGAAGAATGACACGTTGTTGAATTGCTGTGTTCTAGCGTTTATATTCACATATCATTGAAGAGAACCAGTATTTTGGTGCTAGTTTTTCGAAAGCGTTACTCATGCAGGCCTCGTTCAGATTTGTGCAGGCTTATGCTTCGAAAATATTGATGCCAGATGTTTTTATTGGCTGTAAAGTTACACTCCGCAGGCTCTCCAAGGGTTATAAGATATCAATTAAGAAATCCTGAGGGCTTGAATGATCTATAGTTGTGGAGGTGATCATGTTTCTGGCCTGTATTTTTGTCCGCTCATCAGCGTCTGTTGATTTTACCATTATGAGGCAGTATTTCAAAGTGGAACGCAATATTTTCAATGGCTTTTTCGCCAGAACTCTTTGGATGTTTTTTTTTAGAAATTAAAGGCCGTGCGCAATTTTTTTTGTAGTTTCGAACGGTAAGAAGTTGTTTGGTTGTGCCAAAAGGAAGCAGTACTTGTAATTCTCTAGTTTGACCTGCCAAAACATGCCGGATTAGCTCTTGCTTCTAATCGTCATATAGACTAGGGTTTTTTGGAGTATTAATTTTATTCTACTTTATGTAAGCTTAAAAACTAGTTATACAAGGGGCAGCTAACATAGAGAATCATGTTAATAGGGTAATAATTCAGCATACATGCAAGGTAAATTTTACTCGAACACTTTTCTTCTATTTATTTACTACAGCGCGTATGTACCTCAATTTTTTGTTTTGAGAGGTCGAAAACATTGGTGGATGATTTAACACTTTAGATGTGCATATCGATATGGATTATCTTCAAGTTCTCATTTTGCGCCTGTCATGTGCGTATGTGTACTGAAGGGCACACTCCCAATTATGTGATGTATTGGTATCGCGTCACCATTTGTCATCCCGCATTTGGTTCTACAGGCAAGCGGTTGGACCATGAAAAATTAAAACTACGATTACATCTTAGCTTTAGGGTTAATGTCATCGTTTCGTAATACAGACATTAAATTCTATGGGAACTTCGTTGGTTATGCTTCATAGTAAAATTGTCTGTTAATCTTGGTCGTTCAAAATATAAAATCGAAGTCGAATCTTAAATAGTTTCGTTCATCCTTGGTTTATGCTTTTCAGGTTATTAAGAATAAATGACATGTGTTAATTTTATTTAACTCTGTTATACATTCGAAGTGGGGCTTTTTGGAAACATAATCCACTTGACTAGTGTACGGTGAACTGGCGGCCCCAGCGGGGTACTAGGTTACCTTAGCTCCAGCTGGGCATGCGAAAGCCCTTTCTTTCGCTGCGCCTTAACTCTTCTCCATTTTCGTACCTTCTTCGCTAAAATTATTTTTCACGTCGTGCTTCTCTACTCGATATTTCTATGAGCAGAAAATAGTTTATTGAATCACATTTGTTTCAAGTCTACACTGAATACTCAATTCTCTTTCGCTTTTAGGCGAAAATGTGCTGTTGATAGTGTGCTTCAACTAACTCCTAATCTAACCGGTGAATTGGCAAGATTCCTGGACTTCTTTCGGACTTGAGAATTGTAATCATATTAGTCATTGCTTGCTTAACCTTGCGTTGACGTGCTGATGTGTTGCGCTACCGTACTTGGGCTTACGTGTTCGTTAGTCCTTTTTTCAAAATTAACAATGCTTGGCACGCGGGAGTAACGACAAACTAAAGACTGCAATTTATCCAAACTTGCAGTAATGTACTTGAAGACTCAACTAGCACTTAAAATAGAAAATGGCTATTGTACAAGCGAAGTAGTCCATTCTTCGGTTCCTACACGCGTCTTATGCCGTCAGACAGCGAGATTAATTTCTCATTCTTGCATCACACCATCTATACTTTGTCTGAAACAGACAAACGGAGGACGTAAATATGACCCAAACAGGTTGTACCTGGTTTCCATTCTGCAACTGAACTCGCGTATGATGCAATAAACCCAATCTTCCTACAAAATCTACTCAAACATTCACATGTTTCTTGATACAAGGAGTACAAGCATAAACCAGGCATAACTCACACGTTATTGACTGACAAGACTCGGGTGCAAGCGATCGACGTTGTACAAAAGCAGCTCCGTGAGGTACATGTCTGACGCAGTCATGTAGTGAAAAGAGATGACGTACGGACTGCAGCACTGCGGGCTCTGTTGACGAAACGTAATAAGCTCGCTCGCCATGTCACAGTAGCCAAGTAGCTAAAATTTCCGACATAAGAGTAACTATTAGAAACGCCTTCCATGTATCACCAACCTCAAATCTACAACATTTAACCCTCAAATGAAATTATCAGCAAGTTATCTTTGCTGTTATAGTCACTTTTGCGAAAGAATCTCGCTCATCTTTGGCGGGTTCTTACATAGGAAGGAAAGCGATATCGCATGACCTGTAACCATTCCCAACTTGCAATGAGCCGTTCAAACCTGCCCCTCCCCTAGTAAGAAAATTTTCAGGGTGGAAAAACTACCTGGTACACTATAGTCAAGTCTCGAGTATCAGAACTACATCAAGACGATCAAAATATATCTCAATAGATAAATTAAATGCTTCAAATACAATTGTGCACGTTAATTGAAGTGGCCGGTCGTAACGGTGGCTATAGTCATACTCTCCAGCGAGATTCCGAAAACAGTACGCGGCGATGTGGAATTTATTGTGTTAGGTCATATTTTACGGATTGGCAAATTGCAAAATTGAATTCTACATCGCCAAGCTAAAATTTCGTCCTAGCACTATTATAAATAACAGTAATTCACGATTAAAGTGCTACGCTTGAGGTACTAACCGTGCTGTGAGCGTATCCCGTGAGGCGCCAGTACCAGTCGGGCAGGGCGCCGTACTGCGGGTCGGCGAGGTCGCGCGCTGACAGGGGGAAGAAACGCGGCCTCCCTTCCTCGTCCTTCGAATCGCCGGGCCGAACTCCGGCTGTTGAGAGCACCGCCCCTGCCGCATGAGTCAACACTTAGGTGGGGACTTGGAGAAATTTTAGCCGTTGGTAGTTAAATGACACTAAACTGCGGGGCAACTGCGCCATGGATCCCTTTGTTTTCTACCGCAAATCAAATGCTCGTGTGAACAGTACTCAAACATATGATCGTGTATCTGTAGACGACGCATTAGTCATGCTGAGAGAAATATTTGTCACGAAAATATACGTGCACGCATGCACACCCATCCTCAAAGAGCTACTCAAATTACTGACAATCATACACACGTCTACACTACATGCACTCTTACCATGGCGCAATCAAAATTCTCCACTAGCACACTTGTGAGAAATAATACATTTACAAAAATACTAGTTTTATTGCAAGCATGCAAATTCACATAAGGACATTCTCATCTATTTCTTCACATCCAGAAATGAGCACACAGCTATCTTCTACACGCACAGCTTTCCCTCACGTACCCACAGCAGTCTAAATTCTCACAGAAATCTTCAAGATGGTTAGATTGATATTTGTTTTCTACATAGTATATAAAGACCCGTATATAACTCGAAGGGATTCTCTTCGGTTAGAGAGATGGCTTCCAGGGCTAGGTATTACACAGTTCAATACAAATACAGTGTGAGGTGATCTCGCGTACACGAATCTTGATACATTCGATCTGCGAAAACTACTTCGAATGTAGTTTTCGAATGTCGAAAACTACAAAATAATTATTTTTCCCCAAGCTGCCGCATATCAGTACTACTTCTATCTAAATAGACCTCGAATTATTAAGATGACTAAATAGTTCTGCAGATTTTAAATACTATTTCCCATTTTAATCATTTCGAAGTGTAGCTACAAAGACGATCACCAGATAGTACTGTAACAAAAAAAACATACGGAAAATTTAATCCTTTTTCTCTTTGCAATCAAATGCATCGTTTCATGACAAGTTAAATGTTAGAAGCCTAAATACATTAGTTAGATTATCATTAGTCAATTAGTTTAAGGTTCCCAAGCCATGTCAAAGGTCATCTCTAGAGAGCGGAAATAAAGTACTATTTAGAAATACTACTTATAAGGAACATGGAATCCATGTAAATGTGTATCCCTACTCAGAATTCCTTGAGCAGAAAAATAAGTTAAAAAGAGAAAATAAAAAATAAAGAGGAGACAGCAGAGAAGATATGAAAACTGGAAGAAGCAAAGCGTACACGAAGATGAAGTCCTGAAAACCTATATATAGCTGACGTAACCTAAAAGTATCCCCCTAGAAACGCGTCTCCAAAGCATGCGGTAGACTAAATGAACTATCCAAACCATATTACCTATTCTATGCTTCCGAGATGTACAATAAGTGGAAAAAATCATTGTTTCTCATGAGCTAATACAGTAATTTTTCTAAGATGTGTATCGGACTAACCCATGTTGACATCTTCCGAGTCGGTCTGGGGCGGCCAGGACTGGTTGGAGCTGAGCGCTGCCCCGAGCTGCTGGAGCGCCGCCCGGCTGAGTACGTAGCCGGCCCCACCACTCATGTAACCCTGGTAAGGCACACGTTACTCTATTTCAACGCTTCGTTACAAAATTACAACAATTACGAAACTAAACGTATACATAGGATACAGGATATTCCAAGAATGATACTATACTAAATGACTATAATAACTCAAATGTCATTCCTTAAACAAAGTTCTGCAATTGAGATAAATAGCTATAACTATCGATTCACATTATATGTGAACTGGAGAGAGCAAAGAGAACGAACATTAAGTTTAGACTTAAGAAAACGAGGAATATATGTACAAGGTCCCTGAGCATGGAAGCTACTTCAGAATGAAAAGGTAGAAAAGAGGAAGACAAGGAAAAAATAGCGCAGAAGTGCGAAAAAAGTTGAAAAAAGCCAACTGGGCACGAAAGACAAAAGTCCCCTAGACCTACCTGGTATCTATGGCTGAAGTAAGCTAGTAGTATCCCCTTGAGAACGCCAGTCGCTATAGCATACGATAGACAAATCTAACTATCTTGACCCGAATGCCAATAGTATGCTCACTGAGGAGCTTAATTACCGGGAACAGAAGTCCTGTTGAATAGGGCTATTCAAACTGGATACACACACATGTATATAAGCTCCAATCGATACACACACATGTATATAAGCTCCACTCGATACACACACATGTATATAAGCTCCACTCGATACACACACATGTATATAAGCTCCCCAGACAAAAATTAGTCGCCCAATATTTTTCGAGCTCCTCTCGAGGATGAGAACTGCCGGGTGCATCGGGCTAAAGCGGTCATTAATTGGCATGATAGTCATTCATGCTATGTCGAGTATTTAAATTGGCCTACTAAGCCCGTCGACATAAACCCAACGGGAAATTTGTTGAACCATTTTGTACGACAAGCTAGACGTCGAGAAGATGGTCCACGCACTGTGGCCGTAGTACGAGATCGGTTGATGCAAGAATGGTTTAAAATTTACCAGGAGTACATTAGGACACTTGTATACTCAAAGACTCAAAGAATTGTCACTATCATTGGTGCTTGTGGAGGTCAAACACCATATTAGTAGCAGATGACTAAATTTTTGTCCGAGAAGCATATATAGTTAAAAAGATATGAATGTCTTAGTTATAAAATTTCAGGTCATATTTTTTTTCCGAATACGATGTGGGTACCGCGGTGACTGCTGCTGTAGAAGGATATTAAGATTAGACCAAAACTCATCTTGAAACTCAAATTTCATTTTTGAAATTTTCTTGCATAAATTCGAGCACCATATTTTCCCCCACATTGCTGTTGGGCAAAAATGGAACGAAGCACTGAAAAATTGCCACCCCCAATTATTGCAATGAAGTCTCCCAGTTCAGCTTCAGTTTAAAAATTGACTATGCATAACTATCATTCCTGCGAAACTCGTTAAACCCTTCATCAAATCAAAATGCACAGCTGTGCACTCGAACGTTTCATAGCGTGTGTATGTACACAAGTAAAAAAAAGAAGAACTTACTGTGGTGTCTGTAGTTCTCAAATTGCATCCGAAATAGACGTTGTCGTTGGGATCCTGAGTTTGTAGCAGACTTCGAAGATTTTCGATAATGAAGTAAGTGTCGTCATCAGCTTTCAAAAACCAGTCGAAATCATTTAAGAAATTATCGTAGGCGTGTTGAAACGCAAACTGGAACAAGAAAATAATATGATTAATTTAACATTTGCTGAGCGACTATGATTGTCTTAATAAATATAAACAATATTCTGCACTGGCGTGAATATCCAATAAATGATATTGGTAATAGTTTGTTCAATTACTTACGGTTGTGACATTAAATAAAAACTTTGTTTAATAAACGAACCTTTGTCTTGTTCCACAGCCCTAGTCTGCCGACACTGGTCTCAGGTACCAATAGAGTAGGGAAGGAGGGACTGAACCACTCGACCCATTCAGAGTAATTGCCCATATCGAGTAACTGTTTTGTAGTAATCGAATTTTCACCGAGGTTTTCTCGTGGAGACTCTACTTTTCCAGTTCCATTGGTACAAAATTGGTATTTGAACTGCTGCAATTCTTCTCCCAGCACTCCTGCAGCCTCGACCACACTACACACGTCGTCCAGATAACCGTCGTCGGTGATCTGAGGTTCAGGGTTTGAGACGAACAAGGTGTAAGTGCAGCGTTTGGCCCAAGTGTCGTGGGCTGCTTTCGCCAGGGTGCTGTGTTGGCCGGGATGGGATACGACCAAACACAGAATTCGAGTATGTTGGTGCAGTTTTCCTGATTTAGAACACAAGGATTCAATTCAGTGATTAAAGATACTTGAAGTTCTGTTCAAACGTGGTATCTTAGAGCAATAATGTATTCATGAATTCTTTTTAACGTCGTATGTTTCTCTGTTCACATAGTCCTTTACCCAAGGTCTAGATAAAATAAAATTAACTGAATCTGCATATAGATCTTGTCCAGCTTACAGCTGTACCCTTTCACTTTTAAAGTCACTATAATAGCATTCAGTGACTAGGGTAATAAAATAAGCGCTAATTTTCTCACGTACAGATAATATGAGTGCACGTATCCTGCTGAGAAGACGTATAGGTTGAAAATTGGGATCAAATTCTATTTCAAGCTAATCAGAGAAACTTTTTTGTTTATTTATACATTGAGGCCAAGCCACTCGTCAAAATAACACGTTTAAAATATTGCCTTTAATCTGTGTTTTTCCGCTATTTTGTTACGTTCTAGTATCTGTAGAATTTAAGTTGTAGATTTCATAAATGTATATCTACTACCAAAAATATTAAGACTATTGTGTAGTACCTTTTCGACCGCTATTCGCGTAGTTTCCTGGCATCCTCAGGTACTCATAAGGGTCTGAACTCCGGCATCGAGACAAGTTGAATAAATCTGGAAATAGTAATGGCTTCGTTGAAATACAACTGCAGCCCGCACAGCAACACAAAAATTCAACTCTAGACCATGTTCAAATACGCAAAGGCAAGCTACTGCGTCGCTAAGGCAGACACACCATTTTACTGAGATTTCATATTTTTTGCGAAGAAATCCAACTAAACGAGAAAGATTACACTTATGAACCTATAACCTATATGCATTTTTACAATTTATAAATTAACACGAACGAACACAGGGAGGGAAATAGAACTGATTCGCTGTTCAATAACAGTCACGTGATTCCGTCAGGATTAAGTTACCAAGAAAAGAGTTATGTCAAAGTCAAACAGAGGTACTCTAAGTAAAAACTAACGACAAAATGCATTAACCATCATAGTGGAGCATAGTGGCAAAATAGAGATCATTGAAAGTTTTCTACGCGGAAAATTGAAAATACTTTCAATACTCTAATTGGTCGAGTCCTAATTTATGATTGTATTTCTAACATAACTAATACAAAAGATTCTACTAGTTTACAATTACTGGAAACTCCAGAATATTTCATAACAAACTATAATTTATCTTGTTAAGAAACTTTAGTGTCAAATCCTACGATGAAGCATGAATTTCGTAAATATTTATCGATACACGACGGCAATGCGATAAAGAACTGACTAACAACTCAGCCAATTTAAGCCCATGGAATTTCGCAGGGAATGGAAGACGCTTTTGTGTTTTGCATGGTACCTCGATGATGTACAATCAACGTTGAGCAGCCCTGAGAGCGCCTGCCTGCGTCCAAGTCAGATGAGTATTGTCCACTTTCACAATCTACGTCTCGAGCTGCGCAGTTCACGGAGGTTGTTTTTTGCTACAGCAGAAGTATGGAATATCTTTACTTTATACTACTACCTCTGATCATGTGGCTACGATAATTTAACGCTGAAGATGTCAAAGAATAAGTTTGAAAATACGAAACGTATCATTGGACAGAGAATATGAAAAAAATTAAATTAATGAATTATAAAATTATTTTGGTAAGCGAGTGCCTCATTGCTTAAAAGGAGTAACAGAAGATGCTTCGGAAGTCGTCATTCTGATGACTGTTCCCGGTAGGCTCTTATAAAATGGTCAACACTTAAACAGTTAGCAAGTTCGTACCTTAGTAATTTTTTTTTCTTGCAGTATAAGAAATACTTTAGTTGAAAGGGAGTTTTAAAGAACAATTCCTTCTCTCATATCTGCAAGAGTGGGACCATACCATCATTTTTAACTTAGGAATTCATTTTCACCAGTTATGTTATTTTTTGACTGACGCGATAAATTTACTGCTGTTGTTACTCTCCCCGCGTACTCACTTTTATTACTCATAGCGTACTTGCTCCAATGTTCTAAAAACACATCTACGGTCAGTACGCACGCTTGGTTTGGAAAAGCATTTAATATTGTCTCAATTCGGTAAATTTCCTGAAGACTTCCAAGGTGAATCTGGGACAAGGAAATGATCGTAATGAGCTTGTTTTACGTGTGCAGAACCTTCAAACCATCATCCCGGCAGCAGTAGTCCCTTGTCACCTCATTAAACTCAAAGCAAATACGATTTATTTTAACACACTTTTGGGCGTCATTCGCTTGTCACAAAACTTGCACGCGAATGTGCGCCTTTATTAATGTAGGATGGCACACTTTCTGAGTCAAACAACGGTGACACATAGTAGAAGTCTATGGTATTTTTAGCGAAAGTTTAAGTTACTCAGAATAAAAATTATTTTGATGAATCGGGAATGATTCAAAATGCTGACTTAAAACAAGGAAAGTTTTGAAGTTACTGGAGAGTAGTACTATGATTTTTCAAATTTCCGAGTAAATATGAACAATCACCTTTTGTAAGCAACGTGACAATTGTGACACAAACATATGCGCCAGCCGTGATAAACGAGGCGGAAGTCTACGGTATTTCATGCGAAAGTTTTATTTACTCCTACTACCCATAGATTCTGCAGTGAGAATGGATGCAAAATAGAATTTAAAATTACTCCTATTTTAAAACTATTGTCTAAATTTTGCCAGGCGTGGCAGGTTTCACATGGCAATATGGCTTTAATTAAATACGTTAAAATTAAATTTATGTAATTCAGAACCTATTCAATAAGGTGCTAAACTGAAATGCCGCTGGTTTGGAGAGTACCCTATAAACACTTTTTCCGCTCTGGATCTTATAAGTGCATTCCCCCACACACCCACGCCTCCCATCTCAGTACTGAGCCGAGGAGTGAAGGATTGCAAAATCCGAGAGTACAGTAGTGTCAAGCCAGCTAAATTCTCAACAAGGAAGCTATGAAGTTCAATATAACTTTAATACCTTCTTCTGTAAAATATTACTGGACTGCTTTTGTATGATACAGTTATGTTGTGCTTACTATGCACAAGATTGGAGCAAATTTACATTAATGAAATAAATTTCCGATCGTAAACAAATTCTTCATCCGAAAAAATGTCTTACACTTGAGAAAATTTCTTTTTCTTTTCGTCAGCGCCCCAAACAGTCTTTAACAAAAGTAAGTAGTAAGAAATTGTAGCGAGGCAAATTCAAAGTTTCAAAATGAGAAAATATTAAAATGGACAATAATTCCATGCTAACTTACCTGACGTCATCGCTATGAGCAAGACCAGGAAAACGACAGTGGCGCCGAAGATCAGTACGGGAGACAACCCCAGCAGAGAGCGAAGCTTCAAGATTGCTCTCATGTTGACTTTATCGAGTCAACTGTACTTCCCCGCAGTGCCTCAATTTCTCGTCGAGTTTGAATATCTTAATGCACAAAATCGTAATTGTATCGGAAACAAATCCACCAACTGACTCAGGCAGTTCACTGCAGGAATTTCGACAAAAGATTACATTACAGGGATGATCAGCCCAACTCTGGTTCCTCCAATTCAACTTGTCTCGTTTGATTTTGTGATGCTGATATGACCTGAAAAAATAATTATTTATTTTCATCGGGACTGTAGACTAGTAGATCATCGAATAGGAAAATCGCACGCTTAATATTGAATTATTTGACAATACAAACAAACCACGCTTACTTAAAGATATTTCTGTAAAAAGCTGTCTTCAGCTCGTGAAATACCAACGAGCGACAATACGAAAATGACTCGTTATAACTTGTAACATACGTCAAATTAGATGCCTAATAAAAACGTTAAAACTTGAGAATTATTTTAAATTAATAGAATTGAGACGTCAATCATTTTTAGCTATTTTTCGATATTAAAAAAATTTTTTAGGTTCACTCTTGAAAAATCCCTTGCTTAGCTCCAACCGGTGAGCTTAAATCCAAAGTTACTTTTCGCATAACTTCAAACCATTTGTCATTTCAGGGAGATTTATTTTATCTTGACAAATATAAATCTATCTCATTTCCATCCTGTTCTCTTCATATCGATTTAACATTATATCAATAAATTTTTGTAGTCACCAATACAGAAATAATAGATTCAGTAAATCTTTGGTTAGTCAACTAGCATCAGAACCGACCTTCTCTTGATGCAGACAGAAATCTCTGCTCTTGATTAATGAGGGTTGCTTTTAAACCCATAACCACGTTCAAAAGCAAGGTTGTTGCAGTGGTTATTAGCAATGATGTAATCGTTTCATCGCCAAAAATTCGCTATGGGCAATTACTAACGCATTCATCAATTTATTTACACGATCTTCGGACGAGTTCTCTTGTGCTAAGAAGGTCTGCACCTCTGAGTAATTTCGGAAAAGCTCCGTACAATATTTACAAGGGAAGATCCTCCTATAAATTAGCCATAAATCAGCCCTGCCTTATAAGCCAATCAACAATTCAGCTACATTGAGTAAGCTTGGTGTAAGCCATGCTTAATATGCTCTTCAAATGGAACGTAGTGATACATACAGCAAAATTTCAGCATTTTTTTAGATCTGAGAGATGAAAGTGGAATTATTTAGTGTTCCTAAATGATAGGAAAAGGTCCTTTTGATGTAAATGAGGCATGTATGTAGATTTATTCGTGGCAATTGAGCTGTATTTTCTGTTTTAGCCTTATCTTTCAGGAAAAAACAAGTCACTGAAGTCGAACTTTATTTACTATCGGCAGTGAGGCATTCCCGTGCCACACATCATACAGTGTTCCTGGCTTACCAGAAGAGTAAACAAAATACTTGAAACCTTTTCCCATTTACAAGAGAAGCACAAACCTGTAGGAGGAGCATGTCATGCTTATGAGAAATCATGCTTATAAGAAGTCATGCTTTCCCTTAAAGGGAAAATTACAAGTAATTTCATCGTTCGCTACAGTGTTAATTTTCAATTCTCGCTACAGTGTTAATTTTCAATTCTCACTACAGTGTTAATTTTCAGTTCTCACTACAGTGTTAATTTTCAGTTCTCACTGCAGTGTTAATTTTCAGTTCTCACTGCAGTGTTAATTTTTAATTCTCACTACAGTGTTAATTTTCAATTCCGGAATCGAATTTCGAAGCAAAGTTGGAAAACGCAGACATTATGCGACTCCAAAGTAGATTTCATCATAACCTTCAATCTTGTAGGTTAAGATTCGTAAACTTCCTTTACGAATCCCCTTCAATCTATGTATGTACAGTATCAAAATTGTTTTTAAAAAAATGCATAACCCAAATTTTTAAATGCTTGTGAGCATCCTTAAGTGAGCGGCGGCACCCCAGTGTGGCCCGGGCGTGAAGGCCCAAACATCTCCAAGGTATCCAAGGAATATCAAATAAATAACTAAAGTTCCGATTATTTTAAATATTCACAAACAAATTTTTTCTTTTCATACCTTCAAAAACTTTTTCAATTTTTAGGACACCGAGTCAGCTTCCAAAGTTTAAAAATCACTGTAGTCACAGTAGAGCAAACACCATACTGGTATTACAAGCACTCAACACGTCGTCTAAAATATTTTTACCTGGCAAGCGTTTTAATATCAAGTATAATTTTCTACTGCTGTTACTTTCCCACACGTAAACAATAAGAAGAATATCAATCGAAGCACATGGATATTCCTTACTCGTTCTATGTACACAGTAAGATTGTCAAGTCATTGGCATTACGGGAGAGCTAGCATCCCAGCTCGCAACAGCCGATGCTCGCCGCTGTCACGTCAGCAATGCCCCTTTACTTTCTCTGCGGTCAGCCCTGGCAGGATTGATGAGTAGCCTTGTGGCATCTTCACTACCCATATTGTCTATTGCATCGTGCGCAGCGCTCGTACGTATATTACACAGCTACTTTTTTGTGCTTTATGTCATAAAATATGCTACGCGAAAGGGCCGTTTGAAAGTGAAATGAAGTAGCACTCGCGCAGGGACGAGTTCTAAGTTTTGTATAGGAATACGCTCTATGTGTAATCCTTCTGGTATGGGAACGTTGGTTGTCACTCCTGCAACACGATGAGTACGACGATTTATTTCTAAGAATAATTTGAGAGGATCCTGTCAATGAGAAAAACTTCCTATCCATCGAAGCTTCCACAATAGACATTGTTCTGTTAGACGACCAAATTATTATTTTATTCGATAATCCGAAGCTCCCTATCTACATGAAATGCGATACATGGAGGGCGAAGCGATAGGGGCTATCTAGTGTACGGCCTGCAGAAAACGTGGAATCTATGCACAGGTGTTTCATCACTGGATTACCTGCGCATGGAAACAGTAAGTTAAGAAGAAAGAAGGCAAGACAAAGAAGAGATAGGGAAGAAGGTGTGGAAATTAAAGGAAGCAAAGTGGGCACGAAAGACAGAAGTCTCGAAGGCTTGTTCAAAGCTGAGATAATTAATAGACGACCAAAACAGCAGTTAGTGAAGTTGCAGTTTTCATCTGATTCGCTATGAAATGTGAAACTGAATAGTTACTTATAATTCAGAAACTGTTTTTTCAAAGCTTCCATATAATATTTTGCCATTTCCAAAGGGTATATATATATATATAAATGTATATTGTATATATAAATGTATATAAATGTATATATATAAATGTATATATATATATATACATCTCTACACTGGATACAAAATTGGTTAATTGTACTCACGTAATCTTTAAGAAATTTATCACGAATTATGCTCATCAGTTCTCGTCTAAGAGCCAGGAGAAACCAGATAAATGCAGTAATTTCCAGGTACACGAGCGCCACAGCCTCACTGGCACACGGTCAAGAGACATCCCTACACTGCGTATGGCTCGCGCCTCACAAGGCCGCAGCGCATTCAAAATTTTCCAAATGAATGACCCTTACTTCATGTTTACCAAATGAGCTTTGGATAGCAACGAGCCTCGCAGGCGTATTCTACATCTCCTGAACGACTAGCGCGTAGCATCCACGAAACTCTCTTATGCAAGATTAGCTTTCGAGAACATGAATTAAAGATCTGTATGATCGGCGTGAGAATTTCGCATGAATGTTTTCTGGCAAAAAAGAGGATGGTTGGAGATGTCAGTAAATTTATCGACAATCTTTTAGTAGTCTTGCATCATTTGAAGCGAAGGTCTACCAAATTCTACATCAACACTTGGAGTAGCAAGAGCCCACTTTGCCTTCAGCCCGTGCTCTGATCTGATCACTTCAAAACACAAAACTATGTTGAAAATTTATGTTACGGTTTTACGGATGAAAATTTATACGTGGCGGAAGTTTTGATCCAACTAATAATTTAGATCAGTTACCGTACTTGTTTCTAAGCCCCTTTTTATTCGAGAAGTCTAACATATGGCGATTCGTAAAGAAACGTGTACGTAAAATCCATTAAATAGTCACTCATATTTTAAGATTTAAAACTAAAAGGAACGTTCACCATTTTAAACTCTTGACCTTGCAATCATACGTTTCATTGAGAAACTTTTACCTCCACATGCACTCAGACACAAAATTGTCGAACAGGTTATTGTGATTCATTTGAGTTGAAACTCTATACTGGAATATATAAATTCCAATGTTAATAAAGGAAACCGAAACGGTTTAAACAAACTATCATTGTGTACTCACGGCCCTAGAATATGCTTGGACATGCTACAATATGCTACAAAATATGCTACATCAACTTTCCATGAAAAATAAATAATTTCGAAAAATTCAGTAAAATAAGACTGTGACCGCCTGTGACTAAGGAGGCAGTGAAAAATCAAGTCTTCTCGCTGAAAGCAAAACCCACAATCACCTCACTTCTAGTGATGCTAAATCTGCAGGGGGTAGCTCAAGGTATTGCCGAGGAACGTCATGTCCCCTACAGCGACGTTAACCTTGACGGACGTCATTTCCATACTCTCTTGAGTCAGAGGAGCACACGCATTCAACTCGTCAACAAAAGAGCGCTTTGTTGACTAGATACACTGAAAGACGATACCCGCCGGTGTATTCCTTCAGGAAGATGAACTCTACAGCGTCCAGCGTTTCACTGGTGGAGCAGTAGATCGACTCCAGTTTAGCCTTAAATCGTTATCGTTTCATTCAAAACCAAGATGAACATGCGCTCCAAAACGTGAAATACAAACGACTGCTTGCCCAATACTGCGGGTATATAAAAAATAAGTTGATCCTTGAAGGTTTAAATTAAATCACACAGCTTGCATCCTGTGGCGTGAGCTGCTGCAAAACCTTCAAGAGATGCTAGTCCCATTAGTGCACTGACAAACAAACTTCATCGGTACACCAGCGCAAACGAAGGGAAATCCAAAAACCTTTGAAATATCGCATGAAACAATGCGCTTAACGATTTTCAGCATTAAAAAATTAGAAATTAGGAGATTTTTAGCCATAAGGGCTTCTAAACTTTCTTCGACGCAAGAATTTGTAATTTTTGAAACCGTTATTATTCCCTGAGTAATCAAAATTAAACATGCTGAGGACTGACGGCTGATTATATATGTTATTGTTGATTACTTTGCGGTAACTTTAAAATTTTAAGAATTCATCTCAACGGGTAAATAATTAGGTATATTTCAAGCCTCTGAGTTCCGAACGTAAGTATTTCTCCATATATATTTGAAACTAAACTGAACTTTTTATATATAATTTATAGTATTTAAACGAATAGATGATAAATTATGAACTTTAGCGCTTTCAGCGAGGTATCAGACGTACAATATCCCTTTACTCGTGTTCCGATAGTTATCCAGGTGGAAAATGTTAATAATTCAATGATTACTAGCAAAAATTGACGATAGGCCTAGGTGTTCCTGTGGTGCCCAAAGAGATTAGGTTAGATAGCTCAACGCACCCTATCCCATGCAATCTGATCTGACGAGCGCGAAAGGTAGGGACCATATAGCATGGACTTTAGAAAAGGGGCAATCCGCGCGCAGGTGAATTCTTACATAATATTCTCTGCGCATACAAACAGCAAGTTAAGGAGGAACACTAAAACCGATAAAGAATAATTGGGGAAGAAGGCATGAAAATAGAAAATCAAAATAAGCATGAAAGAAGTCCCGAAGCCCTATTTACAGCAGTAGTAACCGAACAGCATCCCCCTGGGGACGCCAGTCCCATAGAATAACTAACTAATAGGAAATGACTAACCCAACCCTACTGCTTATGGCCCAACCCTACGGCCTATGGCCCAACCCTACTGCCTATGGCCCAACAATACTGTCTATGGCCCTGTTATGAACTTATTATATACCCTGT
>VOMN01055690.1:0-30717 GCA_014899125.1 Orchestia grillus
ATCCAGTTAGGCGTCGCCGGGTGCTGTAGATACTACAAAGGCGGCTGCATCGCTCCATTCGGTTTCTTCATCATGTAGTGGTCACTACAGGTTGTTGAAATATATTATAAGTAGTAATACAAACTACAACTACAACCTTCCTCATTGTTCAACCTCAAATTTAATATGGGCTTAAAAATACGAATGACGTCTTGAAATATGTGAATTTCTGTTGGACTTAAATATTTGAAAAAAAGAAATGGGGAATGAAAATTACATTTAGGTAATTTTCCGTCTTGAATACGACAGAAGCTTCATTTTTCATTTTTACACCATGTTGTGTTTCTTAGAAAATTAATATTTTGTTCAGTATCGTTTCCTCTTCAACTACCAACTTTAAATGTTCAAAAAACGACAACTATTAACAAATCGTGTTCTCCATTGGTTATGGAACATAAACGTTCAATTTGGTTGAAATTGGACGTATTCATTTTTCTACGAATTTTTCATACAAAACGTAACCATATGGTATTGTTATACCTTTTCATTCACTGACTCTAATCACTATAAGATATAAGATCATGAACATTCGTGTTTAAACATGGAAAAAGCGTCGGCTTATATGTTTTCTACAGTTATTGGATTTTTTAAACTATTGATATTTCGCGTAATATCATTTCATCTCTAATCATCAACTCCTGATGTTCAAAAAACGACAACCATTAACAAATTGTATTCTCTATTAATTTCGGAACATTAGCGTTCGATTCCAGTGAATTTAGATGTATTCATTTTTCTACGCATTTTTCTTAAAAAATATAAGCATATAGCTCTATGGTATTCTTTTACAGTTTTCTTCATTATATCTGATCATTATGGCACCAGGATATGTAATTAAAATTCCGCAATAAATAAGGAACACAATTCCCTAACTGCCGTCGTAGCAGGGATGGATAGTTAAAGATAACCGATTCTGTAGAGTAATAATATTAATTTTCTAAATAACACAATAATAGTGCAAATACTTAAACCGATGTTTTTTTATATTGTGCGCAAGAATGTTAACTAAATATTTGAATTTCATAATGAACGGAAACAATGGATGAAAATGTAAAATAAAAGCATAAGACTATAGTCTCCAATCATGATCAAATCAAAGATATTTAGACAACATTCGTAACGAGAGAACAATAAGTTTATGTATTTACTCCATTACTGTGTTTTTTAGAGAACTAAAGTTTCTTACGGTTCGGTATCGCGCATCTCTAACTATCCGTACTTGATGCGCGAGCAAGGACAACCTTTAGCCTTAGGATTTTATTTTCGTTTTCATTTATTACTTTTCAATCGTTATGAAATCATGTTACTTAGTTGATATTCTTATAAGAAAGTGAAAAAATATCAGTTCTCAATTTTCACCACTGACTTCTTGTTTTCTTAAATATAATTTCCTACGGTATCGTTTCATTTCTCAACACCACTTATAGATATCCATAAAACGGAAATCAATATCGAATCATGTTCTCTATTAATTACGCATCATTAACCGTCGGTGTTATTGTATTTGAACGTAATCATTTTTTTGTGACTTTTCAAAAAAATGCAAAGGAATCGCCATATGATTTTTTAAACATATTCATTCATAGTCTCTAATTGTTATGAAGTCATGTTATTTGGTTGTGTTCATGTATAGGAGTGAAAAAAAACATCATTTTTCCATTTTTACCCCTAATTTTGCGTTTCCTTGCAAATTTACATTTTGTACAGTATCATTTCATCTCTAATTACCAATTGTACACGTCCATAAAACCGAAATCAACAGCAAATCGTGTTCCTTGTTAATTAGGGATCGTTCCCCGTCGATTTGATCGAAAAAAATGGGAGTATTCATATTCCTTGGTAATTTTTCAGAAAAAACGTAAGGGTACAGCCCTGAGATTTTTTCAACAATTTCATTCACAAAATCCAATAGTTATAAAATCAAAATAATGAGTTTATATTCTTGTTTTTAACTGTAAAAAAACGTCATTTTTTATTTACATCGCTGATTTTATATTTCCTTGAAAATTTTCATTCTTAGAAGGAGGAAAAGATAATAATTTCTTTATTTCTTTTATTCTTTCATTTGCCATTCTCCATTCATTTGTAACATTTCCATCAACTATTCTCACACTCCAGACAGTCTGGTAGTTGTGTTTAATAATTCATCGTCGACACATAGCATCTCATTTACTCATTCCATCGGCTCACACAATAATTTTCTTTACCTATTTATGTTCATCCATTTTATCGATTCTAACCTTGTAACAAGCTTTCATTATCCTCTCCCAAAATGTGCTCCACTTCATGTCTCCTCTCACTGCCTCAACACCAACATATTTGTTTGTAGGTGTTTGTATTTATTTGATGGACGTCAGCTTAGCGGATTTTTCCCATCTTTTTTTCCAGGATTGAGTTCGGTCGTTATGCAATGCAGGATGTTTCGGATCGGAATGGGAAAACCTAACTAATCTATTCGTTTGACAGTTCAATGTATTACCATTGGTTACGTTCAGACATGGCTGACGTACAAACTAAAAGCGGAGTTTGAATATTGAAAAATTGACGAGGATAAATGATGTAATCATTTACAAATGACTAGGAACATTGTTTATTCATTATATATAACATATTAAAATCATAAAAAATGATTTCAAAAATTGAATTTACACGTGAATTTATGAGACCACGAACCTCCATGAACATTGTTTATTATCTGTAAAAATATTTTCAAATTAGGTATAATAATCAGAAATAGCTTTAGAGTCGAATTTCACTATTCAAAACGATATTTTCTAGTTTTTATTTACTTCTGTATCATGAGTGCAAAGAATATTCATTTACATAGGCAGGACATTACATCACGACATGCTGTCGTACGTCAATTTCGAAACCCATTTTACTAGTTTTTACCGTGCGTGAATGTTTATCAGTATTTTCACTCAATAACGAAATTCTATTTCTTACCAACGGTTATTATTCACTTTGCAAGATTTTTTGGGGTGTTCATTTGGTACATCAATGGCAAATTTCCTGATCTTCATGCAGGTTCGTCACTGTTACGCAGTCTAAACTGTGTAATAATTTGAAGAGAAAGTGCAAAAAAAAAAACGATGCCTACCATTTTGTCATTACCTTTGTCGGCTAGAGGAGGAGTGGATTCATTTGAGATGTTGTTCTCGCAGTTAAACTCTCCCGCTCTTCAGAAGTTCGGAGATTTTGTGGCTTTGGTTGGCCTTTTGGTGTTAGGAAAATTAGTTGTTACGACAATATGGGACATTTTAGTGGGCATTAGAGCCCTTATGTGGTCTAGGCTCTGGAAAAAAAACTTTAGCAAGCGATATGGTGGCAAATGGGCAGGTGAGACATAGGCTGTTTCCTTGTGTGATGTATCAATTAATGTATGATTAATTTGTGTGATGTATGATTTTTTCTTGAGAATTTTAGTAATGTACATTGAAGTCTTTTAAAAGTTACTTGAACCTATTGTAGAAACGTAATATGTAGATCCATTTTATTCCACTAATGGTACAATTCTTCGAATATTTTTTCCTTGCTATAATTAAATGCATGATTAGAATATATTATTACTTTGTAGCATTTAGAATAACTTTTATCCAAAACGAAACATATGATTAGAATAAATTATTTGCATCATTGCACAACTTTGATACTAGTTTTGCTGTACAGCATATTAGTTGCATGTTGTTATCTGTTAAAAAATTTGGTGTTGGAATTTCCACTTCCTCTTGTCATGTGTAAGGAAGAGTAACTGGGATGCTATGTGCTGGCGAATTATGCACAAACTCAACTACCAGACTGTGTGGAGTGTGAGAATACTTGATGGAAATATTACAAATGGATGGGAGCTAATGAAAAAGGTGAAGGCGTGAACTGGGAGGAAACTAGATGGAAGATTGAAATAAAAATGAGGATTCAAGAACTTGGATTGAAGGAGTGGATAGAGGGGATTGAAACACAAAGTACACTTGAGTTGTTTGTGAGCAAAAAATTTCAAAAACCTGAAACCTTCTATGATGGCTGCTATGGAAGTGAGCTGTTATTCAAAGCTAGGTCAAAGAGTTATGAAGTGAATGGTAGAACCTATTGGTGGAATAAATCTGGAAGCAAAATATGCCAGGTCTTTGCCTCAAAGGAAGATGAGAGTATTGAATCTGTAGTGCTAGAGTGTAAACAATATGAAAATGAAAGGATAAAACTTTTTGGATTACTAAGAAAAGGATGTAGAACAGCAGTTATAAATGAGAGGCAGAAGAGAGACAATAAAAGAATAAAGGTGATCCTAGGTTTGGAAGAAGGAATGCCAGCTAGTGCTGGGTCTGCTCTCAAGTGCTTCTTAGTAAATGTATGGAAGGAGAGGAAGACAATCATAGTCAAGCTATGCAAGAGAAGCACTTGCTACATGATTGTTAGATAAAGAAAAGATGACGAGTGATTAGGAGTATATGACTAATGCAAAACCCTCAATTTAAATTTCATATAATCTCAATTGAACTCCTCTTAAAGTTGAAGGAGGCTTTGTTATACAATTGCAATTTATGTCACGTAAACTAGATTCTGATAAATATTTATATTATATTAACTGGGGATTTGATCAATACTTACTTGCATTAAATAACTTATGTCATATAAATTTATCTTATGTAATTAGTGTTCTCATAACCTGGGTAAAATATAGAACTTTCAATTTTGTGTAATCTGGTCTGATGTTCAAAGTTGTTACTTCACTACAAAGTACAAGATTTTATTATAAAATTAAGGCTTGATTTTGAAGATCATGGCACGATAACAAAGTTGAATGCCTAATTTTAAAGTAAGAAGGCAAATTATAAAATTTAACACTTATTTAAGTTCATGGATGAATAACTAAAGATGACAATTTAATTGTAAATTCAAAGGCTTGATTAAAAATTTTCAGGCCTAATTATGAAGTTTGGGCTGCATAATAAAATTGTATATTATGGAAGAGACTTTTCATAGTTGTAAGTTCGACATGGTTACTTATCTGTTTGTGAGGACTATTTATATCTATAAATAAAGTTTTTGAATGGCTTAGTTGCAGTCCAAAAGTTTATTTTTATCTCAGGAAAATTAGGTTTTAGTGCTGATAATCCCATCATTTGTACCCACTGTAGATATATTGTATAGTATTTTATCAACATGTAATCTCATTTTAACCTTGTAAAAAATTATTACATTATATAACATATGATGAAATTATTGATATAACTATTTTTGCCCAAATTGAAGTTTAATTTAAGAAATTCAATGACAGTTGCTCAGTGATAATACATTTTTATTTTCTTCAGTTACCATACAACCACAAATTACAACTTTTTGTGCTGGCCACTTTGTTTGCATATTTTGTTCTTCATTTATGGCAATTTCAGCAAAGTTGTTGAGACAATTTATTATGGTTATTTATGTTTTGAGTATATTGAAGAATTATATGATTGTATGTATAAAAATATGATACATTTTGTGAAATATGTGCACATTATTCTTTAGATTTACTTCATGGAAGTACTGGTATTCCTTTTTCTTATGTTACAGTGACTCATGTTAGAATATTTGGAATGATATTCCCATTGTTTCTGGTTGGCAGTGGTCACCGGGTGTACAGATGGCATTGGCAAGGCCTACTCACACGAGCTGGCAAAGGACGGCCTTAACATAGTGCTCATCTCACGCTCCTTGGAGAAGCTGCACAGAGTTGCCGAGGAAATTCGTAAGTTTTACAAGTTGGAAGTTTGTAGTGTTTATCTCATGCTCCTTGAAAAAGCTTCAGGGAGATGCTCAGGAAATATGTAAGCTTATCAATTAGAATTTTTTTGCCACAGCTCATGTCATAAAAACCTTCCTTGGTGGCTAGATTTGGGGAAATTTGTGTGTAACAAAGAGGGTGGAGCAGATTTTAGTTGGTTGAATTTGAAAAATTATAACCTGCAACATTTATCAAAATGTTAGGTAAACTCCTGTAATGTTCCCCCAGGAGATATAGCATAGGCAATTGGCATTATATAGTCTACTAAAAAGTGATATAAAATTTTTCCATCTTCCCTAAGCTTGAACAAAAGNTAGCCAGCTAAGTCCCCACATATGAAGACAATGGAAAATTTGTGGGACCTCTACAAAAAAGTGATATAAAATTTTTCTATCTTCCCTAAGCTTGAACAAAAGGTAAGAAAGACGAAATAACCGAATTAATATACTGGCAAAAATTGATTTAGTATTGACAAAACAAATCTTGATTATTCTAGTTATGTATTTTGACAAAAGGAAATTGAACAGTGGCTCTTCATCAGCAGCTGGTTAGATTTCCGATGGAAGCACGAATAGGCTGCAAGTAGGAGCATCGCTGCAAGCCATCAGGTGTGCCCGTTCCATGTGACCGCTAAGCCCAGAGCCTGAACAAATTAGGAGGTGGTTAGCGTAATACACTACAGGAGTTTTACCTCTAGGAAAGAAATCCGATAATTAGTCTGTTTAAGAATTGCAATAGTGATAGGCAAAGCTGCCGTTAACACTTTGACTCCGAAGTGGGTCATATATGGTACACGCAATCATCTAACCTAACCTAATGCAACCAAAGCACTATCATGTATAAATACAAATTTTCGAGTTTCCTTCAAATTTGTGTTCGTCTATCGAATAAGCTAGTTCTGATTAAAATTAAAATTAATTGAATAACCAAATTTGTGAAACTAAAATCCTTTATTATTAAATTCTCAGTAGAGATATTTGTCGACATGTACTTTTACCTGTGTGGAGAATCGGAGTCAACGTGTTAATCAAGTTATAGGTATTTAGTTATGGTAATAAAGTTATAGGTATTCAGTTTGGTAATAAAGTTATAGGTATTCAGTTATGGTAATAAAGTTATAGGTATTCAGTTATGGTAATAAAGTTATAGGTATTCAGTTATGGTAATAAANACTGGTCATTAGAAAGAACTTGCAGGGAGGTCAGTGTGAGAAAATGTTGCCGACAGGCTATAGGCAAAGGTTTAAACTCTAGATTTGTTGAATAGTATCGCTGCGGCTTCCCTATTGCATTTTACTCTCATGGAATTTAAAGTTTTCCAAATCGATAGTAAAATTCAATTCTAATATTAAATCTAACCTATATGCAGATATTCTGCAAATCCTTAGACCTCATGTAGGTGGAGCAGGAACAGGAAAGTGTCGTTCGCAGACGCTGTGACTCTCGGGCTTCGCTAGTTCCATGACTGAGGCGACGACTCTCGTCGTTAATTAGTTGATGGCGAGTGGGAGCCGAAGACACGTGCATTCCTGTTGGTTGCGTTCTTCAGCACTCTCTCCATGTTAGTTCATCCCTGCAATCCATCGACATGAGTCCAGGCAGGAGGCAGGCAAAGCACAGTTTGTGTCTTCTAACGAAAGCAGATTTTTCTTCACGAGGTTTACTTTTGAAGCAAAAACATCGTCTAGTTCGTGATTCTACTTTTCACGGCACAGACAGGAATTCGTTTCAACGTTGACGTCCGCTCAAGTAGAGAAGAGTTTCCTAGGCGTCTGAGGTTTCGTTTTCGGCCATGTATCTGCCAGGGTTTCGAATATGGGATGCTTTAGGACAAAAGTTTCTTCAATGAAATTTACAAGATGGTCCAAGGTAACAGGACCCTTACTCTTTAGTAAATCGTTAGTATTCCGTTGCGATCTCTTCCGGAGCTGATAGGGTAGTTTTTCCCCTATCTTCACTTATTCGCTTGGACTCCGAATCGGGCTGCAATACGGCGATTTATTTACACAACTCTGGCACTCTAGCAGAAATAAATGGAAGGCTTGATAGTCTTCCGAGTTCCCTGCTCTAACTTGCAGCCAACTATTCTATTTCTTCACGTAACCATTAGTGAGACGGAAGTTTTTACCGTACTCATGCAGAAGCAAACTCTTAGTGCTAGCATAAGCAATGTTAGGATCATCGTAGGTACACGTGCGAACTAGCTTCCTGGCCTGGCCTCCTGTGAGCTGTTCAAAATAGATGAGTTTTTCTCCGTCATTGGCACACTTCGTTTCCATTACGAGTTCGAAGTTTAGCCAGAAGCTTTTAAATCTTGTGACATCTGTTCCGTCGAACGCTTATATTTCCTTCTTCGGTAAATTTAATCTTTCTCGCCTACCGTAACAGCATGTGAAAGATCGTCAGACTTTAGGTGGGAACGCGAGGTGGCACCGGAGGAGGAACGCGAGGCGGCACCGAGGGAGGAACGCGAGGCGGCACCGAGTGAGGAACGTGAGGAGCTTCGTCCAATTCTTCGAGACTTAAAGCCTCTTCACTGCCGATATCTATTTATTCCATTTCTTCAGCCAGTAGGTTAAGTTCTTTTTCTCTTTCGCTGGCTTCTAAAGTCCTTCGTTGATGTTTCAGCTCCAACTCTTACTTCTCCAGAGTGCACCTCAGCTCCATCTCATGCTTCTCTAGAGCCATGTTCTGCCCCAACAATTCAACTTCGGCGGTGTGCAACGCCTTTTGCTCCGCTAACCTTACTCTCGCATAAGACATTCTTGAGAGGAGAGATGATCTGCGAGAAACAATAGTCTCTGATCCTACTGATACCGTTGCTACCTTTGACAGATCAGCAGGTTTCGGGCGAGTTATGTCTTGAACCCGTTTACAGGATTTCGTGATACCTGGCAAGGGAGGCTCCAACCATTCCCCGTGGTCGACACCGCAGGCGCTATGAAGAGGTATCTGTACATAGATGCTGTTTTCATCAATATTAGGGGCCAATAACGTAGCATGCCCCATGCGGGTAATGTAAAGGCTCAAATTTTTAACCTTGAATGAAAATCAATTGTCACGGTTCCCTAGGATCTGTGTTGCTGAGATTTAGCCAGTGCCGTGGTATTCAAGGTATTAATTTCGCACATTTCTTCACATTTTCCTTAACCGTTACAATTTTTTAGTATCATTCTGCAAAAAAAACTTCCTTTAAACATTGTTATAAATTCATATGAGATAATCTGATCAAAATAAGTTAACATTCCAATTCTCAACCTCGCCCAATTCGCATGTGCTACCGATCAAAGGAAAAGTGGCAGAAACGTGGTTCCCAAAAAAGCAAACAATTCTAGTCCAGTTATTAAGTTTTATAAAATCGTACCACGAAAATTTTATCGAAATTAGAGCGCACCGTTACATAAAGGCTTTTAATAATCACAATTGGCCCTTGCGGCACATTGATGAGACTGACCATTATATGTATTAATCAGTTCAGTAGAAACGCCCTACCAGTATACTATATCGGAAGACTCGACATATTTACCTTGTTCTTCACCACAGATTTGAAAAACCGTGGTTACACAAGAATATTTGAAGAACAAGAGGATGAATTAATGGTAATGTGGTGTATTTACAAGCTTAGGAATGATCCTCGCTCATTAAGACACTTTGTTTTATGTAGCCTCTTGCTAAGTAGAATATGAATGGCACCTGCACACAATGCTGTAGAGCCTGTATAGCGTAGACACATGGGAAAAGCAAACATTGATGCTAAATTGCCAAAATCATCACTGGAATGCGGTTCCGGAGAATTAGGTAATAAAGTACTTTCCAAGTAAGTAAGATGACAAAAGAGAAGCTAGATGGACCAGATTATATTCGTTACAATTATCTTTGTAATTATCACATAACACATAACAAAATGAAATTATACCCGACCACTGTGTCTCATTCAAAGGCTTGACTCTAATTTGTGTTACGGAAGAACTTTTTACAGCACGACATTTTGGATTCGCGGATGAGATGCCTCTGGATGCTCAATCCAGGTAGTCTCGGTATGTGTTGTGATTCTTTAATGTTCAATTTACTATATAAAATTTTCAGAATTATGTATTCGTAATACATGGTGTTCAGTCAAGAACCTATAATTTAAATTTGTAGAATAAAAAATTCGAACACAAATCGAGTGGAGCACAAAACAAATGCGACGAACATGGATGGCTGCCTGTAATCCACCATGAGTTAACTCCAACACAACGCAAGTGCTGCGATCAGACTCAGGTACAAGCCACAAGACAACCCGAGAAACAAAAGGGTGACACACGGGAAGCAGTGCTGTGTTAAAATGAAGTAGTGAATATGGAAAAGACGAGTACGGTGCCAGGAAACTGAAATCTGTTCGTATATAGGACAGAGAATAATGGAATGTAACTAATGTGTTTCTGAGAATAAGCTACCAGCAAAAGAAAATGAATCATAGGATTTTTCATTACGTGTATGCTTATCTGTTATAAAATACTACGAAATATTCGATCAGAGGTAAAATTAATTGCACTGCTAAAATCATGTTAATTTTGCCTGGTTAAACTCAATTCCCCAAGCAATTCTAATCAACTAAAATTAGGAATCACCAAGCCCAGCGAATTGCCATACTCCAATGAACTGAATGAAAAATTTGATTTCGCACTCAAAAATATACAGTTGATAGGAAAGCCTATACAGTCAGCTTTTCTTTGATGCGTGAATATTATATAAGTGTGTATAATTTTAATGTATATTCACTTAAGGTAACTTTAGCATCTTAATAAATTGGAACAGATCATACGAACGCACAACTGGGAGATGAAAGGACTTCATTTCCAATTCAGTAACATAGAGCTCCACTTGAAACTCACGGACCCGACGAGCGACAGGCTCCTTAGTTAGCTCACTCCGGGGGATAAATCATTACGTCGGTACGATCCACAGCTGAAACCCTGAACACTTTGACTGCAATTTTCCTAACAGGTAAAATTTTGCATCGACAAATATCTCGGTTGTGAATTTAAAAATGAAAGGTTTTGTTTTAACAAGTTTGGTTATCCTATCAATTTTCCTTGTAATCTAAACTATCACTTACGAGATAGGAACGCAAATTCCATGAAAACTTAAGAATTTGAATTCTTATGTGTTACTGCTTTGCCTATGTGTTAGGTTAGATGATCGCGTGTACCGTATATGGCGCACGATGCGGTCAAACTTGCACAGGGCAGAGGTCAACCGTTTCAGTTGAAACGTCTATACCGTGTACGTTAACTACAAAGAAGGCAAGCGTTATGTACTCTAAACGTGCATTTTCCTCTGGGAAGCAAAGCTGTTATGCTAAATTCAGAAATCACTTAATAATTAGCTTGGGTAAAACTCAAACAATTAGAATATCTTTAATTTGTTTAGCTGAAAGATTACTGCCTTAAAATAATACTGTCCGTAAAATACTGCAACTTTCTCATAATGAATTAATTTTAAAATTATATTATTACTTTTCTATAGCCGCTGATCTGGTACGTTAAATTAATCATGGGTTCTGTAAAACTTTTCATGAATATTGGTTAACATTACTTCACACATAACTTCACTAAAATCGAACGAAACTTCAAAACGTATTATAACACCTAGCTGAAACTAATCGAAACGCTTTGACCTATAGGAACATCAACAGTAGAGCCACCGAAGTGTGGGTCATCTTCCACGAGCGACAATTCATCAGTGATAGCGAGCACGCATTTTTTCCTGCAAAAAGATAAGACAGAATGAAAAACTGAAGTACCTCATTAGACAAAAATAATGATCTAATATCACAATAATTCGTAGAACATTAAGCAGTTTTAATTTTGACCATATTTACATCAATTCATTTTGTGAAAGCACCGGGAAAGTTTTTAAACAAACGCCTTGAGAATATTCTGCACCTATATACGTCTTGCTGATTAATTTGTTGAGGCCTGTAGCTGTTGTTGGGGTTTCACAAGTTTATTAAGCAGTATCTAGTCTAAATGCTGAAGCTTCACGTGATTAGGTCACGCGGCGAAGCTCATTCAATTCATCATCGCAAATTTTATTCGTAATAACTTTTAGAAAAGTTTGAGTTTGGGGACAAATAACTTCATTCCGTTTCATTAAAAGCTACTGAAAAGAGCTTGCTGAACTTATTAGGGTATCGGTTGTCTATAACTTCACGATATCAGTTAAGAATCTAATAGCATACTTCTTTGAACACTCAGACTTGTCGAATTTCAGCCCATTCCTCTCTCATTCAGTTCCGATCAACGAAATTTCCAGGCGAAAATTGCACCCCAAAGGAATCAATTATAAGTGATTACCAAACATTCGTTCATAAAATACATTTTCACCTGCCTCGCGGGAATTTAAAACTAGACTACACGTTTTGCATGTGCTTACATGCGCGTCTAGTGAAAAACATTTCTTATCTTCTGTACCAAAAAAAAAATTTTTTCAAATCAAGTTTAGGGACAGCCCACTGGTTTTTGAAGTGCCATATAATTGATGATGGGATGAAATGATGATTATGCCCTCGATGCCAATTTACGCGATTGGGTTGAATGAACAATTTTGAGGGTAGACTTTTTTTCAGGAGAAGTGCGCTAACCCAAGTCATCTGGATTCAAACGTACGACTTCCAAATGACAGGAAGACACGCATCACAACTTCGTCATAGTGTACCTATATATTATTTCCCGGTAATTTTTTGCACGTTAGATTATCTTCAAAACATCCAATCATCCACAATAACTCTGTGCCTTATAATGAAAATTTTCGCGCAAATCTCAATAAGATTTCTTTTTCAAAGCTCACAATGTAGGATTGGATATTTTTTCAAAGCAGGTATAATAGCTCTCTCAAGGACTCAGTGACCTATTGGATCTATTACACCAATTAGCGTCAGTTCTTTCTGTGATAATTCTTCCTTATCTAAGGGTTCTTGATTGAACTTGATTGTAACAAAAGAATTAAGATTGGCAAATTTGATAACATTATTAATTATAGTTTTTCTCAGCATTGCTCAGTTGGAAAACATAATTGGAGAACCAATAGCTTCATTAAGCCCTTGTCTACTCATATTTCATTCTAATCGCTAGGAGAAGTTTCCCTGATTTTTGTCATAACTGGTGAGTAAAATGGAACTTCTTAACTAACTAAAAACTAAGAAAAAGTCACAACGCAAAAATATTTTCTCAAATATTCTATTGATCATTTTGTAATAAAAACAATCTCACACAATCACTCAGTGTTGTTAAAAAATTCCACGCATTCTGTGTTACGGGTGTGTAACACCCTTTGCATGGCAAAAAAATATTATATTTGTTCCTGAAAGTAGTAACAACCACCATTTCATTCTTTGGTGTATAGCATATATAGTTCTTTATTGTGTGTTTCTTGACCTCGCTTTGGTCAAGAAATATTCTAATGCACCATGCATTATTATCTATTCATTTTTGTCAGGTTCAGAATTTAAATTTTTTCCCATAGAAAAACTGGATACTTCCGGCAGTAATCTTCCAAGAGCTACATGTATTTCTTATGGCCACAAGACATTATTTTATATATTTATCGAACGTAGCTAACGAAATTCACGGTGACTTACCGATGAGCAGCCTGTCCACTATAAATACTAGGCAGAAACAAAACAGACATGCAATTAAAATCAGGTGGAGCTTTGTCCAATTTTTGAGTTTGTTGATAAGGCATTCACGTAATGCATAAATGCCTGCAGTATTTGGCAAAAGATCGATTGAGGCATCAGAGTCAATGTAAAATAAAATATATATTTTGCGTAAAAATGATGAAATTTTGCTTGCGAAGAAAGTTTCTACAACTTCTCTTCACCAACACATCTCGGTCGTTATTTCCACAGAAACTGGATCTCGAGAATGGTAGGTTTCCACATTGAATAAGACTGACGTACCTATCGTCTTACTGATTAAGGTTTTTCAGGGTAGACAATGCTTTGAAGGTTATCGTAGAAGAATGCAAGACCACTTCACTCCAATAAGAAGTCTTGAACACTCCAAAATTCATACACTGGGTCTTTACAGGGCCGAGAAACAAACTGAGTGTTTTGAAGGTCCTGTTGTCCTAAAAATGATACGGGTCACGCTCTCCACGTACATTACTATAAGTAACTTTATGCATCTTTTTTACGGTATCATTGAACTGTTTATGGGGCCACTGTAAATCGAATGACGCCTGGAAACCCAATCCGCACTTACTCAGAGTTCAGTGAAGAGAGCTTGCAATGTATTCCCATCAAAAACTGAATTACAGATTTATTATTATAGCTCTGAAGCAGAGTGAATCTCTATCCCTCATTTCAGTACTTTCGTAGAGCTTCAAAAAATGCCCATCGCCATTCTCAGGGCAACGATTGTTGAATGCAGTGGTGAGATAGTTGTTGGTTGTACCAGACGTATTTCGGAACTAAGAATTTGGAAGACTTCCACATGTAAGTGCAAAGGTAAGAAGTCATCATGGGTTTTTAATACTTCTATGGATTGTAATATGAATGAAGGAAACTGTGCAATTTCTAATTTTCCAATGGGTTAATTCGAAGCTTATTTTTCACTTGGATTTCTTAACCCTTGTAGCCCCTACGCTTTCACTGTGAACGAAAGTTTTAAAATACCAGCTCAAAATTTCCTTCACCCTGTGTGCATCAACTTTCATTTCGGATCTCGACTCGCACGGCAGATGCGAAAGAGTATAGTTTAGAAAACACTCGTACAAAAAATGTCAACCGCAAAGCTAAAGCATTGCACGGGAGTTTGAAAAATTCATGACGGAGCCACGTCATGACATATATTAAAATTTCGACTTGAAAGGAATTAAACACACAATATTTCACTGAGTATATGTCCCAGAAATATTATATTTTTTAATAGCGTCGTAAGGCATTGCATTCTGATTCGTGTCTTATAAGTATTCGATACGAATTCGTATTCGTATGCGGAGATCATGGATAAAATTCATACTTTATATAAATGCAAAATAATTTCCCATCTTCCGAAAGGCTTTGAGAATAAATTGCATTGCTAAAAATGTAATTTTTTCACCGGTAGGAGTCATTTTTCCTTATTAGAATAAGATTCTACCGTAATAAATCTATTTTGCGCATTGTATACATTCTATATTTTTTTCATTCTCTAGGGAATTTGAATGTATTTTGTATGTAATCTGTATATATTCTGTATGCACCCTGTTTGAGTTCCGTACGTAGACTTAAGTACAGATGTCTTATAGATGTCTTCTTCTGTACCGCGTTACAGGGACGAAGTTGTAACGAAATCTCCTGCACACCAAACTTTGTCTGCTCTATTTAGGTGCTTTCTCATTTAGATTAGATTATTGTTTTAAATCCTCTGCATATAATTCAACTCACTTTCATTTTTTTAATCCTAACTTAACCAATAGTCACTGGTCTGCTGCTCACGTTAACAAACAATCTTGAGTACATTATATTCAAGTCTTGATATCTACATGTGAAGCGACCGCTACTTCACTAAATTTACCCGACAAATGTCTAGCAAATGGTCATCCGACACGCAAATCGTTTACAACTGTCATTTGGAGCCGGTCAGTTTCAACTGACAACATTGTTACTTACCCTAAAATCAAACGCCCCGCTCCACCCTCCAACTTCTGAGTGGTCCGGATGCCTCGCCCATGCAAGGTGATCATCAGTTCGTCCAGGTGTGCTGGGTTTAGTTTACAGTCCTGGAGGATCAGCTGACAATACCTGCGAGCAGGGGCAAGCGGGTTTGTTCTTGTTATGGAATAAGAGACGATGCATTTCTTCGTGTTATAGTTGGTACAATGTCTTTGTCAATAGTGCTATTTAAATCAAGATATTTGAAGTTAATCGGTAAAGTTGAAGCTGACCTTAAACATCAATATCAGAAGTTTTATTGTCTTTGTCGACTTTTGCAAAAAAAATTAGGTAACCTAAATTAGATTTTCCAGGCATGATAATTGGGACTACATCGTAACAGATGAAATTATGCAAACCGGTTTTCCGAAGATCTCGTAAATTCAACATTTTATATGTATAAATATGACTGTTTAACGTATTACGTGCCTTTACAGGCTAATTATTACATTGAGAAAAACTATGAGGGCTTATAGTTACGTGACTTTATACAATTGAGTCATTTTAGGGTTTAAAATGGAATTAAGCCGGTGACATGTTGACTCTGAAAAATAGAATTTTAAATAAATTATCAGTAAAAGCTATGCGGTATGGGACGAAATCCATCTCTTAGTGATCCGTAAGGCAAAGAATCACGCAACTATTTAGTGATGACAAAAAATTATTGAAATAGTGAGTTACCTAAACAAGTGACTGAGAACTGTCGAGAAAACTATTTAAAATATAATTTTTATGGGAAAAGTCCACGGTAGCAAACTTAAAACCAATTCTAAACCTTCGCGAAATGAGGAAATTTGCAATTGTTGCATAATATGTGAATTGGTGTAGGTAGCCACAGTGTAACATTGACATCTGCTGCTGAATTCTCAAGAAAGTAATACTGACATCTGCTGCAGAGCTGTCAAGAAAGTAACATAGAACTCTGCTGCCGAATTCTCAAAAAGTAACATTAAAATCTGCTGCTGAATTCTTAAGAAAGTAGAAGAAGTGAAAAAAAGCCATGGGAAAAGAATTTTACTCAACCTAAAACTTAAAGTTTTTATGTTTACTGCTATATTAAACAAAAAAACATAATTTCGAATGGCTGAATAGGATGGTCTGGTTAAAATATTTTCTGTACGATAGCTTCCACCTCGATGTTCGAGTATTCTAAAGCTTAGAGAGCTGGTAGTCAAGCCTACTCACTCAGCTGCACAAAGTGCCCAACTGTATTATTTAGTAAGGATTTCTGCATCCCAGTAGGAAGTTTCTCCATCAATCTAAAAAATGACCCAGCTTCATGATTTTTCAGTAATAAAATTTTGAATATGATGCCTTGGAAAACTTGCCGAACAGCTTCAAAATTCGTCTCTTCATTTCTTCTGACTGAAGCCAAAATAAGGAAAGCACAGTGAAAGCGACCGCACGCAGTCAGCTATAAGTTGAACATCAAAATCGTTCGCATACTTCTTGTACAAAAATTCCTTAATTATCAATATATAAAAACTCCAAAAAAACAGTTTCATTAAACAAATTAATAACTTCATTAAAAATAACGTAAAAGTGTAAAAACTCGTTCATACACCTGTAAAAAATTCTTTCTAAACAGAGCATTCAACTTTTCTTCTCCTTTTTATTTATGCACCAGATGGTCTGGAGCATAAAGAACAAACTAAAAGACAGGGAGGGAAAGAACAATCTAATAGACAGAGAGGAAAAGAACAAGCTAAGAGTCGGAGAGGAAAAGAACAAGCTAATAGACAGAGAAGGAAAGAACAAGCTAAAAGACAGAGAAGGAAAGACCATGCTAGGAGACAAAGAGGGAAAGATCAAACTAGGAGACACGGAAGGAAAGATCAAACTAGGAGACAGGGAGGGAGAGGACGAGCTGAAACGAGTGACAAGGCACGGAGTTTTCATGGAACAACCACCATAAGGGCTGATGACGCAACTAGGGTTTTGGTGGTGCAAATTATTTCCATATATTCTGGAACTTTTGTAGCGTTGAAGCTTTACTTATAACGGCCCTGTCTTTGAAAGTTGGAAATGCATTCAAAGTGTTCTAACAGATAATTTCAACTAATGATACTTTATCAAATTGATCTCAACAATAAAAAAACCCTAGTGATGTTAAGATCGGCTCGTGCAGGCTTCCTAAATCCTCACTGGAGAAAATTTTGTCCACTTCAATTTTTATTGATAAAGTAAAATTTCATAAGCACTCGTTGATAAGTAATAGCTTTTTTCGTCACATCGCAAATGCGGGTTGACAGAGCTTGTCAATTTCAAATTCCTATAGGTGTACATAGGCACCTACAATGTGTGAGGAAGTGGGGATGATGAGTGATGACACAAGTTATTACTAACTTTAAAGTTCCTGTTTTATAAGCCAATTTTCTTAAAACTTCATCCGAACTCAAATTCTAGTTCACAAAGTGAAATAGAATAACGAAGTATGAAACTTTACTGGAAAACGGTTTCATATACTCTAAAATCCTATATGGAACGTGACAAAAGTATTCAACCATTTATGTGAATCAAATTTCACACGATAATTACGACATTTTTCAGGTCTCGCATTATATCTGAATTACTTGTGGAACAATCTAGATATATAGAAAAGAAAACTCAACATAGCTCGGAGTGGAATTAGGTGGTTAGTCACTGAGGAGCCCTTGTAACATAATACATTCGCCTAAAGCACGTCAAGCTGAAAGTGAAAGGATTCCCAGTATATCTACGGAAGCTAAAACTTTAGCTCCATTCTCCACATGCATCGTACAGAAAGATAGCTACGCAGGGAACTGTATTATATTTTCCCATTGGTTCAATAATTTGTAAGTTTGAGGAACATGGCTTAACTATTAACTGACCAATTTCAGATGCTCCTCTGAAGATTGATCTTCGATCTCGTCGACTTATATAGGGTCAGGCAAAATGAACTGACACATTTGTAGGTTTAATAAAATGCAAAAGAAGTGAAGAAACATGAAAGTGTTTTTATTTTTGAAATGTAAATGTTATCCCATTTTGTTCTAAAAATTAAATCAGTCAATTGGGATCCATTTTTGTTCACACAGTCGAAGGCGTTCACGAAAGTTGTCTATAACTCTGCGGGTCATTTCATGTGGATTGTCAGTAATTTCTTGGCGAATTGCATCTTTAAGTTGTTCAATAGATCGTGGGCGATTAATGTATACCTTTGACTTGAGATATCCCCAGAGAAAAAAAATCGCACGGATTTAAATCAGGTGAACGGGAGGGCCAACCGATGTCACCACGCAATGAGATCAAACGACTAGGAAACATCTTTCGACAACTTTAGTAAACGCCTTCGACAGTGTGTGTGGACAATAATCGATCCCATTTGACTGATATAATTTTTAAAACTTACGGAAACAAAATGGCATTATATGTACTCAAAAAAAAACATTTTTGTGTATGTACTTCATTTGCATTTTATTAAACCAACCAATGTGTCTGATAATTTTACTTGACCCTGAAGTAAGCAAGGGTGAAAGTAAGCCAATGATTGTCAAAGAATTTGAAACTGATATGAAAGCCTTCGGGACTGAAGTAAGTGAAACAAATGTAAGTAGGGAACTTCACTGTTACAGAATTAGATGTATCACACCGCGAAAAACTTCAATGCTGTACAAAAATCGCGTTGCAATGTGTCTTCGCTTTGCGGAAGAATACTTGAAGCTAGGGCATTCATTTTGGTAGACTGCTATTAGGTGTGATGAAATCGAGAATGAATTGTTTGGTCGTAAATCCGTTCGTCATGTGTGGAGCACATAAAGAACTGTCTATAAGAGGCATAATACCATCGTAATTACTGCGAGGCACGGTGGTGGTGGTATGATGGTTTGGGGCTGTTTCGCAGCACAGCACTCGAGTGCACTTCATAGGAATGATGATAAGATAGATGATGTCATGCATCGTTATATATTGGAGCAGAATCTCATTCCAAGGGTGAATTGTTCATTCCAAAAACCCAAATTGACGTTCCTGCAAGGAACGACCGTAAGCACAGGGCAAAATTAATATTCAAATTGGATGAAAACCAGAATCAATGTTCTCCCGTGGCCAAGCCAATCCCTTGACCTCAATCCCATCGAACATATTTGGAAACACTGAAGAAGGAGGTTAATCAGAGAAGTCCGTCGAATCTTGGGAAACAGAAGAAAATATGCTGAGAAGAATTGGTTCGAAAATCACCACAAGCTTCCAAATGCTTAATTTCATCGTATGGAAACA
Organism: Orchestia grillus; assembly: GCA_014899125.1. NCBI lineage: Eukaryota > Metazoa > Arthropoda > Malacostraca > Amphipoda > Talitridae > Orchestia > Orchestia grillus. The sequence continues at coordinate 19,724 of VOMN01055690.1, forward strand.
GTCACCGACCAATTATTGATAACGAAGGTCCTTAACTAAATCTTAAACATACAGTAGGAGACAGTTTTGGTTGAATACTTTTGGTCTACGCCATTTATGTTTTGCGAGTTAATGGAACCATATCTTATAAAACCCCATTACAACTCAGCGCAGATGCGTGGGGAAACTTTAGGCAGTTCTTCCCAGGATAGTAGTCCTCAGACGTATTCCGACAGTTTTGCGTAGACTATCTCTACGGGCGAGGAATTGGCTAAGAACAGCTTTCAAATCTCGGCATTAATTGTCCAAGGCGAACCTAGCAGCCGCACCATTGCATTGCTGGCCAGTGTTCTTCGCGAAAAACTTAAAACAACGGAAACAAACACGGATATTTAATTAGGAACGAGGGGTTTTGATAACTCATTTACCTGTAAAAAATTAAAAAATAAGATGTATATTCTGTGCGATTTCTTGAAATTTTAGCTAGTAAGATATTTAATAAAAAATTCAATCTAATGTATGCTATTGCTTGTACCCCCTCGTCTCATAACCATATACACTTTGTAAATTAAAACTGACCTCTTGCTAATAGGAGCCAATTTTTCCACAGTGTCGACTACATTTTCCCATGATTCCAGTGGAGACATTTCCACGGTCAATAAAGGAGCAGGTGCGGGAGGCAGGGACAAAGTCCTTCCTTCGTCATCAGGAGTCTTCAAGACTTTTGTATGTACTCCTGGAAAATATGATAATCTCAATACCAGCGCCAACAGTCGTTCCACCTAGATTTCAAACAGACCATCAACATAACCACGACTCGGTGCAAGTGTACTACCGCTTATACAATCTACTTAAAAATAAAAATTGCATGGATAGAAAAGGCACACTGAAAAAACTAACACCGAAAGTATACGATAAAATGTTACAGGCACAACTTGGTTAAGAGTAGCGTAAGAATTAGAATGTTGCAGATCATTTTTCATAGATGTTTTACCATTCTATTGCTATTCAATAAAGAGTTAGATCCGTTATAAGAAAAACAAAATAGAATAAAAAAAATGACGGTAGTATAGTTGATCCTGAAAACCGGTGAGTTTCCAGCCAAAATCTTTGAGAAAATTCACAGAAAACACATGGTAACTGTGATTGTAACGCTGATCTTAAGATGCACTCAACAAACTTTAAAATGTCCATGTACTATATGAACTGTCCCCGAGGGAAATATAGCTCATATTATAGAATGCAGTCATCAATAGACGTTGTTTAACAAACTGTAGGGTTTTAAGGGAGTAACGAGTATCGGTAATTTCTAGTTCACTGCCCATGATCAGGATTAAAAGAGGCAAAACTTATTTGTTTTACCAATGAGATCTATTTGGGAGCTACTGAAATACCCGAGGCAAAAATATTGTATAAAGTCGCATAAAGTATCCTTGATTATTCCATTCATGTACTTCCGGTTCATGTTGAGATACTTTACACATTTCAGCATTTCACCTGAAAATTTGATTACTACATATACAAAAGTACATATGAAGAATGAAGATATGCTCATATAGGATAGCAGACGCAAAGTTGTTCACATTGTTCCAAAACGTTTTTTTCCGCGAAGAGTTCACTCTCACCAGGAACAAATCCGCGTTTGAATGGCCTTCCTGAATTCGAATCTTGCTCTAATTTGACTTTTGTGAAGAATTTCTTGGCGAAGCATGAATTCGAAGAGAGTGATGGTGTTTGGTATACTTACATCGATTGTGTTAACTTCTCGAGACATTTTGACAACATGGCTCTCCCAGCGATACCTTCTTCTGGTTGAATATTGCGTGATATAACCCAGGGTGATACCCTCAGAATTTTCTTAACAAGTGTGATGCACAGATAACATGTCTTTAATCTAGAGGAGCCAATATGTTTGTAGGATGTGTAACTACAAGAGAGAATTTGTAGGTTTTAATATAGGCTCATCCGATGTCTGCCTTCATTTCAAATTCAAGTTACTCTTTGTGTCTTGGTTCATAAGGTAGCATTTTTCGTAGAGGTCGAGTGGAATTATTTTCTGGAAGACCTATAGCCAAGAGCTATTTTAACGTGAGGTCGATGTCAGACTTGATAACTCTTGGTAGATTCTATTGGGATCTAATTTTTTGCACTTTACAAGCTTATGTTAAACCTTGCTTGGTGCAGTTATTCTCATAACTCACCTAATCATTTACCACAAATGTTGAATGACTGTCGCATATTTATACCATTGACTGGTGAAATAATTGAATTTGAACTATAAAAATACCATTTTTGAGTAACTTATTTGTGCGTAAGACACGTTTACTTTGAATGAGTATCATTAAAGTATTTTTTTATTTACATAAAAGACGTAAAAATCCCTGTATAGAAATATTTATTCCGGATGAGACCATTAAATATTATTTACGCTATCATACTGAAACAAGTACGGACATTGACAAGCAAGAGCACTACTCTCATTGAAGAATTTCAAATTTACAAAATTCAGCTAATTCTTCGATCTAAACACTAGTCGGTCAATTATGAACAAGGTCAGTTTCCAAAGTTGTGAAGGAAACTGAAAGTGTTAAGATATTTTGGCATCCATTCACTTAATGGTAAACATGCTACGTGCAAATGTATTCAAGACACCGCGGTCTTATCAAAGTTTCCTGCAATATTGTTATGGAGCGAGTGTGCAGCAATATGATTTATTTGCTATCCCGAAACATATAATTTAAACCAATCATTACCGTGCACGTTGTCTTGTATATAGCAATATTGGCACACTCTGCTGTTCTATGCTTTCATTAGCACGGATAAAAGAAAAGGAGAGTGGAACAAGGAATTAGAGAAGGTGAATGAGCAATGGGACAACATCATGAACATCAAAGATAGCCCAATGAATTTAGCAAATTATGGTAGTAACATAGGGATATTAAGAACAAGATACATTCATTCCAATGGACTTTGTAAAAGTGTCCCAAGCACATTTTCATTTTGGTATGGAGTTTCAATATATGAAAGCTCGAAGATACACTATTGTGAAGTGCGATGGTTACTATTGAGAAGTCATTGGGAGCATTAATTGGGCCACTTGTAGACAGGTATTTACCCACTACCTATAGTTATGAAGATGAGCATAGTCAAGAAGGAGTTTTCAATCATTAATGAGCTCTCTCTTCAGTGAATTTTTTTAACTTTGAATAACTGTTATTTGGAATATTGAATGACCATGGTTTACGTTTACATAGTGTTCAATAGTTAGTAAAGTAATATTATAGCTCTTTTACGAAACCAACTTTGAAAAATTGATTCCGAACTGTTTGACTGTATAATTCTTTAAATATGAAATTGATGTTTCAAAAGCTAACTGTAATCACTGCTATTGATATCAATATTTAAAATTAACTCATGAATACCATGACGAATTATGACAAAAATGAAGAGAAATTACTTCAAATTTGGTTTTAACCGGGAAATTTTTGATGATACAGACGGTAGCAAATCAAATTAATGTTAACAATTCCACAAAACTTCACAGAAACTTGAAAACAATGAAGGCTTCTGGGTCATCATGAGGCCGTGTAGCTCTACAGAAAAAAGGAATCATCCGCGAGTGGGTGGTTTCAAAGTTCTGCAAAATTTCTCAAAGAGTAAGTTTTCTGTCACACATAGTCTTTTTGACACTAAATCACTTTAATACATTAGCAAAACAAAAAGAACTTAAATGATTTTAGAGTTATTCTAGCTATCTAAACTAATTTGATTCGGCTTCTCAAAAACATCAGAAAAGTCAGGCTACAAGTCTTAATTATTTTTTCTACTGGTAATTTTAGTTTGCATACGAGCAACACACGGTGGCACACCCTGAAGTAACCAAGACATGCAAGCAATATTCATTAAGGATTAACTGAGCAAAGAAGACGAAACTATTAATAAACCGCCACGAGGTACGTAATTACCAAAACAATTTCTTTCATATAATCATTCAACGTAACTAATAAAAAGACTGCTGGGAGCCTTCAATTTAGGGCCTATGCATAAAGAACATGAAACTCATATTCCAACCAGGCTCTCATTTGATTTGAATGAGTACAGTCTGATCGCAAATGAATTGACTTCAAAACAATGGAACTGCCGAAGACGCCAAGGAGATAATTTACGAGTTGGTTACCGTTACTTTGGTAACGGTGTATGCTACCATTGCTTCGCACTGCTTCACACATCCACTCATTAAATGCTACCCTCACCTAACCACGAAAATTTTCCTTCTAGGGCGCAGAGTTGCAGCGGCTCCTGAAGCCAAAATTCCAGCACTCCAAATTTGGCGACCGCGATAACGGCCGCAACGCCGGCGGCAGTAGCGATGCGTCCTTTAAATGCCTTTAGTTGACACCTGTTAAAAGCAATACGTTTAATAGCATTTCACTTGAGGGCAAGAGCGTATTATATATCCTTGAAAACTTCACAGTTGAAAGCCAATACATTGCGGCACAGACTCACTTGACACATAAATCACTGTTTTGCGACTAGGAATAGGAATGCGCTTGTCAGATGCACCCACTATACAGTGTTGTGTATAACAGTATTACATCATATAATTCTGCTCTAATATATAACAACAGAATTGAGTGAACGATATTCCATAATGTCAACGTAGAAACTCATAGTTAGCCCTGTTAAAGGAGGCCTTCATAAGACCACACAGCTCATAGCTCGGTTAATCCAGTTTCTTGGTCATTAAATTTATACTTGTGTTAGTCATGTATTAATCTTGTACCCGTCCGAAATTCGTGTTGGATGTCAATTATAAGACAGCATTAAATAGAAGAAAATCGTAACTATTTGCACTTATGTTTTTGCAGGTTTTCTTGGCTTCACTCATAAAATTAGGTGTTATTAACGAGGCATATACATATCTTTTCAAACGCAGCCTAAATGAATAAAAAGGGTCAGTAAAAATGATTAATTTCAGTTTGAGACTGCTGAACTCGAACTTCGACTCAAGCATCGCGCTCCGCTTCTCCAGTTTGTTTCATCATTTTTTCTGATAAAAATATAGTAACTACGAATTGATAATTGAAATAAAAGCAAGTTTTAAATATAGTCTCATAATCATCGTGTCCTAACCTTTATTCAAAATAAAAAATTTGATCCTTAACTCCTTTGTCCCGATTAGAATAATACGACCCAGTTTATCCAGTTCAAGACTATATGTATAGTGAGACAATATATCCATAGAGATACTGTAAGGGTGATTACATATCCTAGGACAAATTTATTTAAAAAAAGCGATAACGCTTTAAAAAATAAATAAAATATACTTAAAGAATTGAAACATGGGAAAAAACTCAATAAAATAAGTCACAGGTGATGATAAATAGGCTCGAATGCATTGAACCCGAATTGAAACGAATACAGGGCCCTATGATAATTGTGAAATACGCAACTCTTATCCGAATATGTTTAAACATGAAAAACAAGGCAAAAGTGTTTTTCAGTATTGAATAAATCCACACTTCAACGATTGTTCGTCATTTGCTCGAGAAATTTCACTTTAACTTCCAAATTAATTTCATGCCCATTGTTAAGCATGAGTTCATGAAAATATAACTGAACATGATTTGTTAAGATTGAAGCACTAAATAGCTCGGTTACACTGATCATTCTGTGCATGGATCAGTTTACGACCAATACTCTTTATAACTTTTTAGCGGGTATGATGTTTTGGGATGATGCAGGACATTAGCAAGCTTGTGAAAATAAGCACAAAAAACGGTGAACATTGTAATTCTGCATAATCACTGTTAATAGGGTTGAATCTCAGTAAGATAATCGCGTGTGTTTCTGGAAGTTGACGCCAAACAACATGCGACCTGTGTCAAAACATGTTTCCATCCTGCCAACTGAACGTCTTACTAAAATCATTAAATATACGTGTTGGTTTTTAAGAAGTATTGATTAAAATTTAGATTCCCGGCGACGAGTGCAAGCTGACCTATGAAGGGGAGAGGACGGGATCAATTAGAACGGTGTGTCTGTTTGTATGGGGGAGGGGGAGGAAGGGTAAAGAATCAAGTAGGACAAGAGAGGTAAACGTGTATCCTAAAAAAAGGAGAACGTGTGTCGCTACATTGTGTAAAATAGGACTTCCATAACTTACAACATATTTTGCTGGTTAGCTGGGGGAGAAAGCTGTGCAGTCCAGCTAAAGTCCCAAACTGAGCCAGTACCACAATAAAGAGAAGACAAGTAGTTTCATTCGAAAAAAAGGTGCAAGGTGACGTCAAGAAAATCAATGAAATTTCAGTGGCATCACGCCAACATAGTACAATCAAAGTACACGAGTGACGTTTTACTTCCGATCAGTGGGGTGTCGATTTTTGATTTGTACTCTTGTCTCACTTTTAGTCTTCACGAGGATGGAGTTATCTTGATATAGTTGTTTTTGTTCTATCAGCCACGATAAAATGACTCAAAAAAGACGTTCATATTGTAATAAAACGTTCCTTAATTAAACGTTATGCCGTTTAATTAAGTTACGTTTTACTAGTATGTCGATTACAATGATGCTTAAATTGTTAATGGTCTATCTATGTATCACATACCACCAGAACTAAAATTAGAATTAATTTCTAAATAAAGCGTTCCCCTGATTTATGTATCTATATATATATATATCACTTGATATATGTTTCTAGAGGAATGAGAGTAAATCTGTCGTCTCAACGTATCGCTCATTAAAACATGGGTGCACAGGGCAGTATTTAAGTTGGAATACATATACCTGAATGAGAAAAAAAACACTGCCAAAAAACACGAGATTCGATATTTTCCCTTGAAAATAATTGAATTTCATTAATTACAAGTAAAATTTCATTCATTCGTGACAAGTCGAATTTGTGTGCGATCATGAGATTCGGTGGAACGACAACATTATACATTTTCTTTATTCAGCTTGGAAAACGGTCCGGAACTAATACCCGTGATTAGTCACAGTGGCATTATTTAGAAATTAAAATAAAATGTAAAACTTTACCAAGAATAAACCATGACACATTAAGTATGATGGGAATAAACTATGAAAAAAGAGGTACCTTAATAATGGTTTTAATTGGGCACTACCCCGTAAGTTTTCTGCTTATAAATGAACGCAAATTCTCGTGGTAAATAGATAACAGAGTTTCACTAGCTTACTTTAAAGTAATTAGAAAATACCTAATTCTATAAATCAGAGAAAATCCAATGGAACAATCATGTAGATATAACAAAACCTTTTATAATGGTTCCTGCACCCGCAATTCGAAAACAGCTCCCTTTACAAAAAAACTTGTCGCCTGTTATTTTTCGAGTTTCTGTTATTGGCTGCATTCATCAATGAGTTTTCACAGCTGTGAGCAAAGTTTAAGTCATATGCAAGTGCTGAACAGGCATCAGTCTTCATTCATGGCTGACAAGGTATAGACTTTTTGCTTTGAGTTGCTCCTCGATGAAAGGAAGAAAGCAAGACGTCTTCAATTAGCAAAAAGGGACTAATGCTTTTAATTGAGCCAAAGGACGCCCAGTGATGGAAGTAGCAAAATTCGCTGGTGTTTCACGGCGCACTGCTATGCAGGTCTACGTATAATGAAGACAATCCGACAATTCAGGGTGAAGTTGTGGTTAAATGAAAATTCTGACGTAGACCCCCGCCATGTATCCCGAATGGTTGGGCGAAATTGATTTGAATCAAGGATAAAACTACTGCGAAACGTCAATGATGGCCTTTCTTGATCGTGCTTTTTCTGATCGAACTCTTCGTAGGGAACTCCAGGTAATGAATAAAGGGAACAGAGTTGCTCGAAAACGACCGATCTTAATTCTGCCCGCATGATCACTCGTCCAAACTAGGCCAAAGCACATGCACATTGGAATGTAAAGGAGTGAGAAAGTCTCATGTTGTCAGATGACTCACTATTCTGACGCTGTCGTGTTCATCAAAGACCACATGAAGCCTTAAGCAAAGCCTGTGTGCAAGGGGCAATATAAGGGGGAAGGTGGAGGGTCTGTCATGTTCTGGAGCTGTTTCAACTTCACAGAAGTGGCTCATTTAGTTAAGCCATTTATCATCAAACTGAACCAGCATGGCTACATTGAGCCACTTAATAATCGAGTTTAGCCATGTGCACAGAAATCTGTAAGAAGAAAGACATATTGCACGGCATATCTTTCAGGATAACAACTGAAGGGTGCATCGGGCAAGAAATATCATGACCATGACAGTAAAGATATGTCAGGCTTTTAAATTGGCCAGCTAAGTCTTCGGATATGAACCTAATGAAAATTTTTGACACTCCTAGAGCTACAACTTAGACGTCGAGAAGATCGTCCCACAACTGAGGCAGCACTACAAGTTCACTTGATGCAATGGTGGTTTAAATCGACCAGGTGAACATTAGGAAACTTGTAGACTGGACGCCGTACAGAAATGTGTCCAATATTCGTGCTCATGGAGGGCTACATCATATTAGTAGTATATGGTTGATTTTTTGTCAAGGGAGCTCATTAAATATCTGAAAAAAATGTTTATTCAAGTACCGGTAACTACTGCCAAAATCACAACTCACAATCATGTCTGTGTGACCGATAAAGCATCCGGCATGTTGATCCGACGGAAGAAAATTAATATTTCTATACTAAGCTTATAAAAATCATCCTAAGCTCTTTAAAAAACTTTTATTTTCCTGAAGGTGAAGAATAGCCCAAAATCGTTAGTAAAGAGATCATTTTAGAGGTACAAGACTCTTTATAAAGTTTGTCCTCACAATATCAATAATAACATGCAAATATAACAGACAATCAGTAATTAGACGTGAAGTTGATTAAACCTGATATATTCTGCCTTCAGATTTATCGACACCTGCTTGCACCGTGAATTTGCTAGAAAAATCATCTCTTTAAGCCAATTTGATGTTACAGCCATGGAACCAAATGCTACGAGGTTGTGCATTCTATAACGCCTCCTTGTTCAAATGTTTCAACGATACTACAATGAGGGATACATTTATTTTCTACTATTTCGTAACATCGTGTTTTTAACCTCATTTTTAAATGCATAATATTTCATTGATAAAATATTTCTTCAATATGAATTTTCCGTTAATTGAAAATGGCCAAGGGCTGCTACAAGCAGTTATAGTAATGATCGATACCCATTCGTCGGTCCTCTCTCAGAAATAAAATGTCGCACAAGACCCCTATACCGGCTATGTTGAAGAGGTAAGACCACATCGTCACAAGGGTCGTCATTCAGTAGGCAGAGGAGAAGGTCGCCGTCCCAGAGCCGGGCCACATCCGGCCACTGCGATGGCTTCAATCTGAGAGGACTCATGTGCACCACCAATTTGCTGGGTCGCGCGTGTGGTAGCATGAGAGCTACAGTGTCTACATCGCGACCTGAGAAGCACATCGAGTTAGTACTTCTGTGGTAGCTAATGAGAAATAAACCGTTCTACCGACTGCACAATAAAGATTCAAAACTTGAATTTAGCCATTTTTTAAAGTGTCAGAGTTTGTTGAAAATATTTTGTCTCATAATCCATCTTTTGAAAAAAATTAACTTTAACTTTCTTTCAACAATGGTATCTGAAGGAGCACTAAGTCAAATTGTGACCTTGGAATCGAACAGGTTGAAAAAGTTAATGTGTGCAGGAAAAACAGCCTTTAACGTGGGGGAGCACTTGTATTAGAATGAAACCAAGGTTTCATAAACTATTTTAGGCAGAACAAAGTCTACTTATGCCAAACAAGTTGTGTGGCGCATCAAAACTAGATTACAAAATATTCTCGTGTAAGACTGAGAAAAACGGTGAGACAACTCAAAATAACGGCGCGCTCTGTCACAAAGATTGTCAATGATGATTTCAACTGGAAAAGTTTTAAATTTAAACGTAAATAGCTGATATCACAGTCTTCGAGAGATAAACAGCTTGCCAAAGCACCGTTGGTAAAGTGTTTACCTCGGACGAGACTATGCTCGGTCGAGTCGCTTGTTGATATCCTATTTAACATCATGGATGTATCGCCGATGAATTAAGGACGATCAAGGGCGAACTTAGGAACGTATCGACGGCGAGTCATCGGTGAATCACCGACAAAATGGCCATTTTTAGGCCAAAATTATCGGTCTCTATACGTTCTCAGCCATCCTAGTCGCTCGTCTACGCCAAGTCCCTGCTCGACCCTGCACGTCCATGATCGTCCCTCTACGTTCCACTTCACCGGAGATACGCCTTCGATCCGCCGTTGGTCGTCCTAGAATTTTAGGTTAAAAAAACTCTAGGGCGCCCAAAGCCATGACTTGTCGCTGAATCACCCCTGATATATACATATATATATATATATATATAGGGGAAACTGTTTCACCTTGAACATCACGTAACTCAGACCTTTTCTTGATTTCAGCCCTCTCTGCAAGTTTTCTGTTAACTTTTAGTTGTATGTGAGAGTTCTACTGGTGCCAGATGTCTCAAATGAAATTAAAAGTTACCTTAAAAAAAGGTAGAGACGTCCGAAATCAACACTAGGTACGAAGCACCTAGGGTACAGGATGTTCCCCTACATATATTTGAGGGGTGGTTCAGGGACAAGTCTCGGCTGCGTGCGTCCGAGAGTTTGTATGTTTTATGATGCACTGTTGTTTAAATAAAGAAATAAACAACAAGTATAGTATCATACACTTATTTTATTTCACAATGAGTCGCAGCCTTTTCTAGTTAAAATCAATTATGGCGGTTGCTCCCCAGGTGCTGGTTTAACAGCTGAAAGGGTAAGAACGACGAGCCTCTTGCCTCTAAGCCCATTCCGGTCAGCTGGGCCTGCACAAAATGAATTTAATTTTCGTAACTCAACTAGCTTAAAAATAGTAAAGATTTCAGTTATTTTTTTCCTCTAATTGATATTATTATTGTTCATTAGCTTGAAACTCCCCATGCACACTGAATGCGACCTCGAGAGAGCGAGAAGAAAGGACC